>JBAMJV010005060.1:0-59767 GCA_037951105.1 Echinarachnius parma | reverse complement strand
AAACTCAAACTCAAACTCAAACATTTCTCTATTTTAACCCAGTTTTTCCCCCAAATGTTTTTGTTTTGATTATTGTTTTTGTCAAATTATGGGGGGGGGGGGGGGGGGGGGTGCAATTTGGTGCATTGCCCCTCCCCCCCCCCCCCCCCCCAATAGCTACATTACGCCACTGCCCTTATCAATACCCAGGGCTCGACACTAGCACTTGCCCTATAGCCCTGGGCAAGTAACATTTCATAAACAGCTTAATAGTTTGGTTGCCCTAAATTAGAAGTCATCTACAGAATGAGAGAATAATGTAATTTCTTTGGTTTAAATCTAGAAGCAAGCGGGCAAGTAAACTTTCTGTTCGGACCAAGAGTTACCATTTCACTTGCCCCGAACAGGGCCAGTTAGTGTATCTAGGCTTGTCATACCCTGGCTTTACTTCAGATTGATAAAGACCAGATTCATGACTAGGTGTCTGGGAATGTCAATAACAGGTCTGCAAGGGGCCTAATGCTAAAACCTCCTGACCTCCAAGATTTAGTGGTCTTCATGGGGGGAAAACTGAATTTTTTTTTTTCGAGAATAACACATTTCTTCATGGTAAAAAACAAACTTTGTTCTTTGTAGATTAAATATCTAAGAAACAATTTTTTTCATTATTAAAACAGACTTGTTGTTCTTGTGATTTGTATGTTAGTAGATGTAGCTAGAAGGTTGTGTCCATGTCGGTCAGCCTGCTCCTCCAGGCTCTGGTTAAAAACAAACTTTGTTAATGAGAAAATAATTAACCCTCTTATTCTTAACATAATAAATGGTAAAATTGATACTTTCCATGAAAATAACTTTCCCATTCTGTCCCATCATTTTGTTCTTGAAAGCTCTTTTAAATCATCACAACATCACAACATCTTTTATCTTCCATTGCCCCCACCCCCCCCCCCCCCCACCCCCCACCCTCCTCAGCTGCGAAAAGTGGCACCGCCCTACGCATCGGTCTGGGTCAGCTCACAAGGACAGGACCCCCTCCAGGGGCAGCTCCCAGTGCAAGGGGGTGGTCGACCCAGATGCAGCTCTCACCAACGGCATGGGGCCACACACCCACGATACCTTACCGCGGGGGAGCAACAGGGCCCCCAGTGAGGCATCGTGGGTGGAGACCATCGTCGGCCATGCTAGACCCGAGGTAAGTCTAAGAGATCTACATGTATAATATTGTAACGGAGTACAGTGGTCTTTGTGACAAACATACAGCATTGACCAGTTTCAGGGATTTGCATAGCTAGGTACCAGTGTGTTGTATAGAGATGTCTGAACTCTGGACTCCAATATGAAAGTGAAACATTTCCATTTTCAAGTATGATGCAATTTAAGCTATTCCATTATTTAATTGAAATTTTCATGCAAAAACTTTTCTTTATAAATGAATATATATATATTTTTATTGACAATTTTAGAGAAGGTCTGCGCTATATCATTTATTATAAATTTACTGAATATCTACAAAACCCTCCTTCAGGACAAAATCTTGTCCAGATGTCAGATTTGATTGACATTGTAATTACTATTTGGTACTTGTACTTAGCGTTTAAATAAGTCCTTATCAATTCACAGATAAATGATTTCCTGTTTGGCTTTAACAAATTAAGTAGATGACACAGTAAAAAGAAAGTTCAGTATTTCCTACGAACATGTATCACTGTATTATATTATGTTCATGTACTGAATTGTGTGAATTCACTCATTCAATGGTGCTTTGTTTTTGATGGTTGACAATTCATATTGTTTTGTTTGTTTTTCTCTTAGTTTCTTGAAAGTTTAGATGGTTTGAAAACACAAACTTGTTTTTTCTTAGCCTGATGTTCTACAGCTCTGACCTTTGACCTTAAGTGTAATACGTAGTCTACATTTTAGGCTTATGTGGGCTAATCGCTAATTCCTAATTTTTAAATACTTATATCATGAATTTGATATTCAATTTGTTAAGTCTAATATAAAACATGTATACATGTGTATCGTGATTCATACTACATGTATCAAAATAATAAAATAATATGCAAATTGGGTTTTTTGCTATGATTCCAAAGGTGAATGAACCAAAGAAATAAACCAAAGCATGCAGCCGATTCATTCACCTACACATACCTTCATTCAACTCTGACTCATGTGTGGGTTATGTCTCATTGGATCATCCACAGGAAGGGTACTACTATGTTTCCAATTAAACCATCCTTTCATTATTATCTACTGTTATTTTTTATATTTGGGCTGGTAAAAATGTAAAAAGCTGAAATAGATTTTATAGATGAAGTAAGTCTGTACATCTCATTTCAGTTTTTCCTAAATTCTCTTTCGTTATAAAGATATGTATGATTGAAGTGTTTGGATTTGAAATTCTCTAGTGGAGAAAAGTCAGTGCAACGAGTTCGTGAATATCACATTGCATTTTGGCTCATTATTTGGTCATATGGCACTAGTTTACAATGGAATTTTCACACATCATTTAGTGAACATGTACAGATCATAGAAAAACATATTAACAGAGTTACTAGATCCTTTTGAAAATGCCTTCCCTTTTATCATTTAGGACAATATTTAATGAACAAACAGATGTATGCTGATCCTGTTTGTTCAATTGTTAACACCCTTTGCAGAGCTTTGAAAATATAAAAAAAGACAACCAGTTCTGTTATGGACTAATGGCTCACACCCAGGGCAAAATTCTATGTTGTTTCTGACAATGACCACTGACCAGCACTTAGTTAGCAAAAGTGGAACAAATATCTTTAAAAGAATCAGTTAATATAAAAGGTACACTTGAGTATTGGTACTTCCCATACAAAAAATTGTAAGGGTTTTGGTTGGTTTTAATTCCATTTGAAAGTTCATTGAATAAAACATGTGAAATGAGAATCATCCCCTTTCGAATTTCATTTCAAAATAATTTATTTATATATATATATGGTCTAGCCAGGCGATATCTTGAGTTCGACCAAAACTCAACTATCTCTTTAACCTTTTAAAGAAGATATATGATTTTGGTATAACATGCATTCTCCATATAGGCCCTAGCCGAAGTGTTATGACAGGACCAGCTCTCAATGGGTTTCCCTTTCTCTGTTTTTTTGTCCATGTGCAAAGCTTTGGGATAGTAGAATGGCAGTAACGGCTCACCCAGACGTGGCCTCCTTCGGTGCTTCCGTTCGGTTGCTTCCATCCGAAAATGACCAACCGTAGAGCAAAGTGATACAAACATATTAATGATAATAGGATAAACACTTTCTCTGTTTTTTTCCTCTTCCTCCTTGCACAGAGCTTTGGGATTGTGGAATGGCAGACCAGTAACGGCTCACCCAGACGAGGCCACCTCCGGTGCTTCCACCCGGACAACTACCAGCAGTGGAAGACGGAGGCACTGATTCTGTCCAGACTCCAGGGGAAGCAGTATCATCCAAACATCATGGAGTGTCTCTGGCACTCAAACCAGTTCCAAGACGAGGATAGATCGAGGAAAAGATGTCACAAGGCCGGTTTACCTGGAAAGGTGAGTCAATGAACAAAGAACCTTTAGTGAAATGAAAAGATTAATTAAAGGATAGCATCACCCAAACATCATGGAGTGTCTGTGGCACTCTAACAGTTCTGAGACGAGGATAGATCGTGGAAAAGATGCCACAAGGCCGGTTTATTGGAAAGATGAGTCATTGAGCATAAAATCTTCAAAATTGAAAATATTAATTGAACCTGGGTAGTGAGGACATTAAAAACTGTTCATAGTATTTAAGGACAGTATCACCCAAACATCATGTCATGTCTGTCGCACTCTAACAGTTCTGAGACAAGGATAGATTGCGGAAAAGATGCCACAAGGTCGGTTTACTTGGAAACGTGGGTCATTGAATAGATTGAAAGTAGTGGGCGGGAACGGTAGTTCTCTAATTTGATAGATTGTACAAGAATACTAAACTCCATCATGAGATCCAATCCTTGATAGCTTGGAGCAATTCACTAGACTCCATATTTTTTCAGATGCCAGAAGGCAAAACAAAATTAACAACATCATAAAATAAACAAGTGAAAGTCGTGGGCGTGAACGGTAATTCTCCCATTTGATAGATTGTACAAGAATACTAATCTCCACCTTGATTTAATCCCTTTTACTTTACTACAACTCACTAGACTCTTTACTACTGAGGATGGAAGAGGAATAAAACAAAATAGCAACATCACAAAATAAAAAAAATTAAGTAGTGGGCGTAGTTCTTGCTTCCTGCCGCCTCGTCGCAAATTGCAGGCCTTACCATTATCAAGGATGGGAGAATAATTATATCGACACGAAATTCACCTCAAACGAAAACATCAATATCAGCATCAACATCACGACATAAGAAGATAAAGTTGTCCCGGTAATCCTTCACCATGAATGTTTATGATATCGGAAACATGTCACAACTCATATGAATTTCTAAAATTAGAATGAGAATAAAATCAATGAAGAAGAAAAAAGGTTTAATTCCCAACATAAGAATAAGATGGTGCAGTGGGTGGAACGCATACCTTTTATTGATTGTGGAAGAGTTCAATGTATCTTTTTTTTTTTTAGATTATCTTTTTCAAAAAGTAGATGAAAGATCTTCATTTCACCTGTTTTTAGCAGACTTGTCTTATCATTTCTTTCTCATAATCAGTACTTCTATTAAAAAGCCCCCACATTTCCTTTTCGGCTTCAAATATTGATCAAAATTAAGAGTCATCTACCTTTCCTCTTATATACAGCTGACTCTTTGTTAAGTTGTTTTCCCCACAGTAATGTGATGGTTGTATTCCATTAAAATTTGTCCCATAAAAACAGAATTAGAATTTGTAGAATTTTTACATGTTTTATTCAAGAAACTTTCAAATGGAATTAAAACCAACCAATATAGTGTCAAGGGGCATTTCAGGAAGTACCAATACTCAAGTGTACCTTTAAGTAAGTTTTCCACAGTAATGTGATGATTTTATTCCATTAAATTTTGTCTCATAAAAACAGAGTACGAATTTGTAGAATGCTATCACGGATGTGTTTTCATACAAAATATGCATTTAAATCAATGAAATTAATAACTTCCTTGGTCCATCCAAAAGTTGATAGAGTGTCCAATTTGTATACCACGCAGGAATGAATGGTACAGATATACATCTCACACATGAAGGCCTACTTAACGAGTGTCACATACATCGCATACATACATGTAGTCTCTACTTGGTAGCTTACTCCAAGAAGACTTAATCTAGATATCCTGTTTCAAATACTGGCCTGCTAATTCTACCTCCTGTAAGATTACGTTAATCCATTCAGGACTGGTCCCCCAAAATACTCTGGCTGGGGTCTATCTATGGAGAGCGTGTCTAGTAACCATACCAAAATAACCATCTTCAATAGGTTTGTGTGTTAGACTTAGTACCTGTAGGTAGGCGTTAGAGCTAGGGTTACTGTCATTGGAGCAGTTAACCCCTTGACTACGCGAACCGGGTGGGTTGTGTACAAAATCTATAGGGATTTCAGAAACTTGAAGAGAACGGGTTAATTGAAGTGCATGATATACATGTTGATGGACCCTCCCTGCTGTATCATTAAAGGGATCTATTAGCTTTGTTGGCATACTTGCAAAAAGTAATGAATGGTTGATAAAACGTATATTTTTCTGATCTGGTATGTCCTCTATTAAAGTAATGTGTGAACATTTCACATTAAATTGATGTTATATGGACGAGCGATGTGCGAAAATGTAAAGTGATATGCGTTAACTCATTGCACTGACTTTGTACACAGAATTTATAACTTTCCAGTGGATAATTACAAATCTGAACTTTTCAATCGTATTTGAAAAACAAAAAACCTGTTCCATGCTTCTAGTATTAGTAATACAAATACAACTATGTATTGGGAGAACCACCAGAGTTCAGAGTAAGTTTTGTGGATTTGTACAATGTTACTAGATCCCTTTAAACTAAAGCAAGCCTGGACAATACATATTTGTAAACAGAAGACCTTACAATAAATGACACCTTCCTTCCTTCCTCAAAGGGGTCTGGCAGTCCGTTACTCAGCCCGTCACTCTGCCCGTCTGTCTGGCAGGTTTAAGGACAAGTCTAGCTTACCTTTAACTCTTAACGTGCCAGGGATTTTAATGCTCTATGGCATTTGTGTGTATTGTAACTCGCAAAAATGCGAGCTTGGCACTCAAGGAGTTAAAGGTGGGTTGGATTTGTAGATGAGGGCCGCGTTTCATAAAACTTTCCCAAATTGGAGTATAAAGTGTCCAATTAATGCAACTACCATGGCAACAGCTATACTGCTCCATGTTGATTGGCTGTTGACATGGTACATGTATAGCTACAATAATTGGACATCAAACCACTTGGAAAAGTTTGATGAAACGGGGCCCCAGATGCACGGTGCCATCTTGTAATGGAACGCCTTGAACACCGTGCAAAATACGTACTGGCTCAATCAGTGCTATATACACAAACTTGCCTATAGATTTCAAAATGGCGAAGTGCGGTGTATGTAGTATCCCCCAAAATGACAATCATAAATGAAGCATGAGAAGTCATTTGCATAAATGATGCTTCATGCTATTAGAATCATTTAAAATGTATGTTACAATTCATTAGGATAAGAAGCAGTTTTTGTAAACTCCTCCAACAAAAACTGTAAATTATTTACTTTTATCCCCTACAATGTGAAAGGAATCAAAGAATATGTACATGTATATCATAAATTAACTGTGAATGCTCTGAGTTTGTTAGAAGATTTGCCTTGAAATGGACCATTTTAGCAATCAAATGTTTGAAATAAGTTTGTAGGGATGCACAATAAAATTAATCCCAACATGGAGAGCACGTGGAAGGGTGATGCTCAGTGATCTAGCTTGTAGTCATGAATATGTACAGCAAGTAGATCTGCAAGTGTATACACATACATGTTTGTATGATACAGACTGTGCATTGCTGGTGTTCATCTCAGTGGGGCTGACATTTTTGTATGGAACTTTCACCCTATTTTTCTGCATTAATCGATCTTTGGGTTCAGATTTTGTCAGCTTTACTTTTTATGCCTCCGCCAACAAAGTGGCCGGAGGCATTATTTTTCTTATTAAGCCCATGGATGTATACATGTATGTTTTTAGTAACTTTCCAATGTTGCTAATATTTAGCAATCAACACATAGGGAATACATAACACTCGGTACCTGAGTGAACACATTCATCTGGTTATATAGATGCTGTTTGCATGATTTTCACCTTTTTAAAAAAGCTCCCTGTATACTGATTTTAGCTCAGAAAAAAATGAAGCCCTGGCAATCCAATCAAAATATGGTATGGTCTGAAATTAAATCATCTGTCCTCCGATTCAAACCCCAAACAAGGTCTGGAATAGTCATCATATCTGCATCTCCTGGAGCTGGCAATGGGGGCAGAGACAATACCCCTGAGGACCATCAGGGGGTGATCTTAACCCTTTGCGTGCCGTGGTGTCAAATTAGCACCATATTTCATAAATTATATTGCAAAATGACTGTGGAATAGTTTTATCACTGTATATAAAGTGTTAAGTTTTAAAATTGGGTGGGCTGACTTTGGGCCCTGAAGCATGAAGTGGACTGACTTCTGGACGTGAAATGCGGAAGTGTATTCAAATTTCTGCCGCTTGGCCGACAATGAACCGCTAGGTTGAGTGCTCTCGCAAGGTGTGATCAGGGGGGGCTAGGGGCTCAAAGCCAGCCCCAGCGCAATTAGCGGCAGAGGTGATTACGAATCCCGATGCCAATTCACTGATCTCATGCCGTGCTAATAATTAATTTGCAACTGAACGTGTCAGAAGCACGCACTCTGCCTTCTATCAATCAACCCTGAAGTTGCTCATTCTCATGATATATTATAGTCAAGAGCTTTATTAGACATTGCAATTAGCAGCCATAGTGATTCTGAACTTTGACCCCAGCTCATGTGCACTGCTCTCTCTGTGAACTGGAAACGATTATTTTGCGACAGAACGTGGCAAAAGCACACTCTCCATTTCGAACCAACTCAACCATGAAGGCAGATGCTCGTTATATATTACAGGACTGAGATCATTGGGCTGGTTCTGGGTTGGTGACTGTCAAGCCCCCACACCCCAGGTTTTTTTTTCTCGCTTGTACGTGAGCCCGGCAGATCGGCTCCATATGGCCGTGGGGGGATTAAGGAGCAACGGTTATTAGATTTGAGTCCGCATTAATCTTTGGGAAATTATTCAATCAGGATGAGAGCTCAATTAAATTTGTCTCCTCATCTGTCCCTCATCTGGTTGCGACTCTCACACATTTACAGATGACGTTCAACCGCATGTACCCGTTCCATTCATGATTCTGAAATCCCCACACGCCATGGACTTTATATATATAGCCCACCAGGTTCCCATTGGCAAAGGGTTAAACCATGCCCTCCTAGATATCAGCCTAAACCCATAAGATCAGTACATTATACACCATCCGTCTGTGAGCAGTGGGTTAAGGCAACAGCAGGAGAAATGTTTCTACCTAGCAATTTGTTAGAAGGTGGAGGATAGCAGCCATGTTAATGCCATTCTCTTCTAGAAATTTGCCTTAAAGCCACAACATTTAATTCCTTGGATTATCCTCCAGAAAGCAATGTGTTAAGGCAATGAGAGGAGAAGTGTTCCCATTGCAGCAATTGGAGGATGGAGCATGGAAGTTTGGAATGGAACATTAATAACATAAATGGGTAATATGGGTTTAGTCACTGTACTTTAAAGATACTAATAATATTAGGTTCAATTTACCTAGCACCGAGTATGAAGCGGTATCATCTCCACTGGCATAGATATGTAGAGAGGTATTTTGTTCAGGAGAGATGAATGAAGAGATCATCTGCCCCTGAACAAACAATATCACGGATATATGATATAACCAAAGTGCTTCAAACATATGGATATCTATCACCAGTTAATTTATTCAAACACCTGTTTGTATCAATACGTTAACAAAAAGTGTATCAAGGACTCTCGCTGCTTTGATCACGATCATTGCCGCCACCTCAAAATCACTATGATGCGGAAGGAAAGTGATCGATTTACACAAGTGTTACTCTAGAAAGTACAATTTTGTGTCTTTCAAATTGAAATCACTATGAGGTGTATTAGGATAGTATGGATGAAGATTATAATAGCTTCCCATGCAGAAACATGATCAAATATCGGAGATACAAGGCAATAATCTTTGAATACCACTCCTTCTATAATCTTGAATTCCGCAAAAATCCGCAAGTCAAGTTTATGTTATTCGTAAAAACAACAAGTTGTTCTCCCTAGTAACTTATATCTGATATGCACCCAATTGCCGCCTCAGTGACAGAAAAAGCACTATTTTCTTTGGGGCTGCGCCCCTCAGAAAATAGTGCTATTCCTGTCACCTCGGAATCCATAATTTCAACTAGAGGCTCTCAGTGCATGGTATATTTGTTTATTATGCCAGCCCACACACATTGTGTGCACCATCATCACTCCCTGGGGAGCATTCCTAAAAAGCAATGAGAAGATCACTCGTTACATTAGGTATAGAGATACTGGAGAATCAAATATCTAATGTTGATAGTTTAGGGACATATAGAGCAAGTGCTTTGCATAAACACAGACTCACCTGAAAACTCATGGAACCAATCCAGGATATGGCAATTTATAAATTGTACTTGCTAATGAAAAAGAGGTTCTGAAGTGGGGGCATTTATTTGCATGGATGTTAAGTACTCAACATGACAATTAAGTGCATCTCTATACCCTTTTGTTAGATTTGAACCTTTTAAATTACCATTTTGTGTGATGTTTATGTGTAGATATTTCACACCTGTGGTATTGAATTGATATAGATGATTTGGTTTTGGTGTATAAACACCAGCCAGAGTGGGCAAGTATTGTGGGGACCAGTCCTGAATGGGTTAACGGTTACCCATTGAAAATGATTTTTATATTGTCAACAACAATACAAATTTCCATAAACCACAGCCTGCATATTGCCAGGATAAGTTCTGGATGGTAAGCCCATGATTTGATATCACAAGCATTCACTACCAAGACCTTGTCCTTCATGCATATGTGCTAACCCATTGCCTCATGCACTCTGTATACGATTAAAGGGATCTAGTAACTTTGTTGGAATGTGTAGAAAGTGATGAATGGTTGGTATTTATGTGTGGTTTTGTGATCTGATATATGTCCTCTGAGTATTATGTGAACATTTCAAGTTAAATGAATGTTACATGGCCGAGTAATGAGCGAAAAATGCAAAGTGATATTTGCTAACTCATGGCACTGACTTTGTACACACATATGACTATCCAGTGGATAGTTCAAAATCTGGACACTTCAATCGTAAATATCTTTCTAACAAAAGGGAAATTCGAAAAAGAAAAAAAAACTGTTCCATGCTTCTATTAATAATACGAATACAACAAAGTATGAGAGAACCACTAGATTTCTTATAAAGTTTCGTGGATTTGGACAATGTTAATATGCCTTTAAATATGGGAAGTACAATACCTAGATGAGTAAAGGGTTAAAATTATATGCATATTTCCTACGTGTTAACCAGGGTTGTACTACAGGTGGGAGGTGATTAATGGCAGAGCTAGGAGCTAGGAAAAGTTTCACATATCCCCAGTCAATAATTGATGTTTGCCTTCCTGGTATCCTAGTTATATGAATAAGTTGGTACGATTATGCAAGGGGTCTTCATTTGATAACCTTTAAACCAACTTTCATTAGTTTAACTACCTGCTATTTTGCGACCATTACTCTTTGGAGAAGCTGATTAGGTAAAACTTACATGGTTTCAGTATATAAACGATCTATGAAAAAGTTTGGATGATAAAACATCAAACTAAAACTCAATGATTAGAACTGTGCATAGTGCAATCCAGCAATGTTAGGGTTAATATGAATACATTCCCCATAAATGCTTATTATTTTGAAAGTTTGGATAATAAAACATCAATCTCATACTCAAATGATTTTAACAGGAAAAACTAAAAAAGTATAGTCCACAAAAGCAACTCTAACGTTATAAGGGTTAAGGTGTAAGGAGGAAAACTAATTACAGGGGTATACATTTCCCAGGCCCGCCAGTATTCCCAGCGGAGCTAACTCGATACCGTATTTACAGACCTGCCAGTAAAGAGGAACGATTATGAAAGGGGGAATAAAAGACGAAGCAAGTGTGCGACCCACCGACCGAGGTTGCGGATACAACGGTGAGGCATAAGGCTGTCGATTTCGGGTATATTTACTACCCGGGACTCGCGATAATTTTTCGGGCGAGTCCCGGGTACCCGAAATTTATTAATTTGTTGATTTCGCTATAGGCATGTCACGCCGCTGGGAAACATGTTCATTCAAGTGACAAAAATGCAGCGCATTTATGACAATAAATCATCTTATAAAATTCAGCAAATTCGTAAATCGATTTTTCTTCTTTTTTTTCGGGATATCGAGTATCGATTTTTGCGCCCGGGACTCGACACTTTTCGGCGGGACCCGGGTACCCGGGACTCGTCAACAGCCTTAGTGAGGCAGGAGAGGAAAGCTATCTGAGCTGAGCATAACATTTCTGTGAAGAACGTGGACAAACTTGTTCCATATACTTAAAGTATCACAAACGTACAAATAAAAATGACAATAAAGAAAGGTTATTTCAAACATAAGGACCAGAAGTATACAATATTAACCCGTTCAGGACAGACTGATTTTGCTACAACATGTATTCTCCATAGACCAAAGCCCGAATATTTTCGGGAATTGGGGAAAAATGGGGATTTTTTTTGGGGGGGAAAATGGGGTTTCCCTGGGATTCGAACCCAAGACCTCCGTATTGCTAGCGGTTCTCTTAACAACTGAGCAAGAAAGCTCCTGTGACAGTGCGAGTATGCAACCAGTAGCAGATACACAGGTATGACAGGAATAAAAAAGCAATAGCATAGCAATTCCTTTAAGGACAAAGGCAAAACTAAATTCCACACTTATTACTGAACTGTGAATAAAGAGAACAATTACATAAGGGGAAAGACAGTGAGCGTTTGCAACCAGTAGCAGATGCACAGGTATTTAAGATGGGAGGGGAACAAAAAGAGGATGCATGGATAAGATGAGAAGGGAAAGGAAGCGTAATAAAAAAGAAATGAAAAGGAAAGAGCAGGAGCATCACAATTTGGTGAAGGCCGGCGATGGAGACGGTAAATCGAAGCCGAATATTGTAAATCGGAACCACTATTTGTACAGTGCCCGCCCGGAGGTGTAACCGTAGCCCAAACAAAGCTCGGAGAGCGTTCAACGCTGATCGCATCCCGATACGCAGACGCTGTCTGCCTTTGGTATAACCCTGCCAGTACACCAGCCACGTTATTAGCGTAATGTATCTCTACGTCTTGTTACGGTTTGACACTGAATGTGTTATAGTGCCTCGAGAGTGCCGTGCGGCGCACCGTGTCCCAACGTCGGCTTATCAGAGGCGGGATGGGTGTATCTATTGCTCCACCGCCAACTTAATTGGGAACTTAAAACCAAGGTGGCACTTTTTCTTTTTTGTTAATGTGTGTTGCCATTTGAAGTACTGGAAGCTAGCACTTGTTGGGAATTTTAGCCCATTTTAACCTGTCCATGACTGGTCCCCATAATACTCGGGCTGCATGGGGTCTTTGGCGAATGCATGTTTTAGCAAAAACTAATTGTCTTGAACAGTTAACAGAGTGATTGAAACAAGATGCTGGGGAGAAAGGAAGGTTATCTTTGGATTCTGCTAGCAAACCAGCTTTATATTTATTTCAAATGGAAAATGAATATTAAAAAGTAACTTTATTGTCATGTTCAAAATCATTTAATAGTTAGATTTGCAAATTATGCATCAGCATACAAAAACGTTTTGCGCATTGTCCTGTGACAATGTTACCTAGTATCTTTAAAAATTACAAAATGAGGTCCCTGATGCTTAGAAATGGAAAGTAATTTGTGTACCGTATTTGCTGGTGTATTAACCGCACCTTTAAAAAAAAAAAAAAAAAAAAAGGGGTGCGGTTAATACACCGGAGCGGTTAATACACCGACAAATACGGTATGCCCTAGCGAAAACATGAATAATGGATTGTTTGCAAGCTTTACATCAAAAGATCATTATATTGTTCAGAAGCACACGGCTCATTACAAGATATGTAGAATCAATAAAACTCTCATCACTATGTAATTACATGGCATTTTAACCCATTCCAGATCATTCGATTTTGTAATAACTTTCTCCATGCAAGACGAGTCCTGAATCTTGGTGTAAAGATGAGCATTTTTTTGTTTTTATTATAACAGTCACTAAAAATCAAAGAAAGAGCTACACATCTACAGAGCCCCCAAACTTTGCACATGATTATCTCTGAAGTTCAAAAAGTAACTTTGCGCCGTTCTCTGTCTTCACCAACGATATGTTTTTTTGTTACTGATTTTATTTATTTCCCCCCTTTTTCCATGAACCCCACCATATATTCATATTACTGGGATTCCATATTCCCCAGAAGATTTTATCTGCAAAAAAATGGAGAAAATAGATTAAAGGGATCTAATAACTTTGTTGACATGTGCAAAAAGTGATGAAGGGTTGATGCAATGTATATTGTTGTTATCTCATATGTCCACAGGGTATTGTGTGAACATTTCAAGTCAAATGGACATTGCATGGCCAAGTAATGAGCAAAAATGCAAAGTGATATTCACTAACTCACTGCACTCACTTTGTACACGGTTTCAAAACTCTGGGGGAGTTTTTCTTATCTGAATACTTCGATCGTACATACAGTGTATCTTTGTAACAAAAGGGAAATTAGAAAAACCGAAACCGGTCTCATGATTTTATTGTTAATACGAATACAACAAGGTATAAGGGAACCGCTAGAATTAAAATTTTATTTTGAGGATTTGGACAATGTTACTAAGTCCCTTTAAAGGACTCTAGCAGTTCTCACCTACCTCGTTGTATTTCTATTCCCAATAGAAGCATGGAACAGGTTTCTGTTTTCGAAGTGTCTTTTCTGTTATAAAGACAATTAATGTGATTGCAGTGTTGAGATTTACAGATCTCTAGTGGAGAATTTCATCTTCGTACAAAGTCAATGCAATGATTTAGCAAATATCACGTTGCATTTTGGCTCAAGTCTCGGTCATATGACATTCATTTACTGTGGAATGTTCAAACTTTGATCAATGGACGTACAGTTGCCAGCAAAATTATTCAACCCCCTCCCATTTTGGACATTCTGGCAAAATGAGTGACATTACAACTGCAGACTAATATTACTAAATCATTCAAGTGGTGTCTGATATTCAATTGTAATAAACCATCTGTTCACCACTTGAATGATTTAGTAATATAGTCTGAGGTTGTAATGCCACTCATTTTGCCAGAATGTCCAAAATGGGAGGGGGTTGAATAATTTTGCTGGCAACTGTATACAGTACATTATAACAGAATTACAACATTTCATAAACCCTTTGTCAATTTTTGCACATGCCTGTAAAAGTTACTAGATCCCTTTAATAGAGAAAATAAATTATATGTATGGATTTAAATGTCAAAAGTAAAAGTAGATATGTCATCAATCAGGCATCAAGTGCTTATTTCAAGGCATTTATTCATTGAAAAACACTGAGCTCGCACACTTTGAAAGCAATTGGATTTACATGGATAAGGTTTCATTTAAATGTGAGGTGAACAAGTTATGTTTTAACTGCAGACTAGATTCCCAATTAAATACAGTAAAATCCATCTCTTCAGTCAGTTTGATACCCATGGTGTCATGTTCCTTGTTTATCGTTCAAGTGTTTTCCTTTTTAAAATTAAAAGTGAAATAATTTGTTTGTGCGAGTTGGGAGTTGAAGAGTAATGATAGATATGCCACAAAAATAATGTTTCTAGGATTTCATTTTACAAAAAAAAGAGAAGATATGAAGATAGGGATTCCAAAGTATTCGAGTTAAAGCTACTGCGATTTGTTTGCAGTTGAATCTCGATGGTCTGGTACAGTTCCGCTCCTTAAAAATTAATTCAAAGTATCTGGTACAGAAATTCATAGCAAAATATTTGTAGAATTATGTTGGCAAAATGGTACAATATGATGTTCTACTTGTTCTTCTTTTGTTTCTCAAATCAAAAATATAATTAAATGTAAGTCAGTGTAGCCAAGAGCTTTCGAATCTGGCAGATCCTTCGTCTGTAGGCAGAGCTAAATGACAACTACTGTACTATCAACATGAAATTATATACATCAGCAGGTGGATTCAAAATATACTTGTGTGCATTCTCCCACCCAGGTATATCTGCACGACCTACTACAAGCACAGCTGTCTTCAGCAGTTCCTGCCCAAATTCCTCGATAAGTTCTGCGAGGCGACGCTCCACTCCGTGGCGTGCCAGATCGGCAAGGGGCTGGCGTTCCTCCACGAGAACAACGTGGTCCACACGAGGCTGGAATCTACCAATGTCATGGTGGGGGGAAACCCGGAGGTAGGAAAAATGATTTATTTGAATTTTTTTGTTTTAGAAATAATTAATTGAAAAAGAGTTGTGTGTGTATGAGCTTAGTCATTGGATTGATGGAAAAGTTCTATGAGTTGTGGAGAATGTTGTATAACTGTTCTTGATGGTGATCGATGATTAAGTGGTGGATTCTGCTGTTGTGGTGAAGATGAATACTATAAATACATGTATGTAAATACAATTAAATCTATAGTTATCAATCATTCAAACTAAAACTATGTTGGCACCATAATAACCATACAGATGGATTTGTATTGACCAGCATACTTGAAGTATATTAGCATTTAAAAACAATTAACCTGTTTATAAAAGGTCTGCAATATATTTTTTGGGGTGGTTTTATCAAGTAAATGTTCTATGTATTTGTCCCAGCTAAGGACTAAGCTAGTGAAAGGGTTCCACCTAGAAATTATTTTCTACACAATCAAGGTATAGAGGGTCTTCCAAACTACATGAACGGATGTATTTTTTCAATTATCAAATCCGCCAAAGTGTGGACTAATGAGCTTTTGATGCTATTCGCATTAGATTATTACCATGCTCATCAAGTTAATAGCTTGATAATTGACTTCCGCTTGATCAAAGGATACTGCATGCGTCTCTGTACACCTCGTTAAGAAAAGCTTTGCATTCACACAGCTTTACAGACAGACACTCAAGCACACACACAAACACAAAACACACAAATATACTGTATGTGCATGCACTGATTCGCACAAACACACACACATGCGCACATACACACCTACACACACACACACACACACACACACACACACACATGCACACGCCCAATAAATAAAACAAAGGCAATCCAAAATTTAGAAACATTCGAAAATACACGTACATGCTTGCTTGAAGATAATTGATAATAGTTTATTCTTTGAGCTGTGAAATTAAATTACTGGAACATACATTTATGGCAATCTGTCACTAAATAGCTGATGCATGTCATTTAGGAAACGGGTCCTCTGACGTGGAAATGGTATATCAATGAATGAAAATTGAATGGAAGGAAGGATGGATGGATGGATGGATGGATGGATGGATGGATGGATGGATGGATGGATGGATGGATGGATGGATGGATGGATGGATGGATGGATGGATGGATGGATGGATGGATGGATGGATGGATGGATGGATGGATGGATGGATGGATGGATGGATGGATGGATGGATGGATGGATGGATGGATGGATGGATGGATGGATGGATGGATGGATGGATGGATGGATGGATGGATGGATGGATGGATGGATGGATCGATGGATCGATGGATCGATGGATCGATGGATCGATGGATGGATGGATGAATGACGTGAGGAAGTAATGAGCAAATGAATATAATTAAACAAATTTTGGATTAAAGGACAATGATGGATGGATGAAGGAGATGCTGGATTTGTGTGTGTGTAGATGGATTGATTTTGGATAAATGGATGGAAAGATAGATGGATGGAAAGATAGATGGATAGATTGATGAGTGGATGTACTAAAAAAGGAACCCAAAGACAAACAAAGGAAGGATAAAAGGTATAACTGACTGACTGACTGACTGAATGAATGGATGGATGGGTCTGGAGAAGAAGCTGGGTAAATGTCGTTATCTGTTTGCATCTGCTAGGATTCAAGATTGAACTTTCATGGTCTTTCTTTAAATAGCCATCTGCCAACAGTTGTAACAGTTTATGATGCATGAAGACAAATTTTAAGCGTTGCAGTATGAGCTTTGAAATGATATATAATTTGTATAAAGATCTAATGATAAGTATGTTCATAGGTAAAAATAGTTCTTAATATTTCTGTTAAACCATAAACTCATAACTAGCAGGCAATGGGGATTGACCATCTGAAAAAATAAATTCAAATATTAATATGACATAAATTGTGCATACAGGTAGTGCTTATTGGAATTTATCCATCTCCATCATGAAGTCAACTACCCAACTATTTTCATGTAATGAATATTAGCCCATTCCTTTCGAGATTCTGAAATCCCCATAGACTTTTTACATAACCCACCCGGTTCCGGTAAGCAACCAGGTTAAGAAGACAACCCCATCAAATATTAAGGACAAATAAGGCGTCACACAAAGATGCGTTTGTGGGAGGGCGGGGCGGGGCTATAATGGTTTTAACTTTGGGCAGATGCTTTGTTACAGATTCACTGCCCATTCACTGTCTATCACCTCGATGGACAAAGACTCTTTGACTAGATGGGTACTGTGTCCTATTGGAGACATCTGATTTATGCAAACACTTAAATATACACAGTCTCTATATGTCTCAGTATAATTTATCTTTGGGTCAATCATCAATGGGTCAGGCCTGCAATGGGTTAATAAGATAACATAAATGTAGGTTTTAGGGTTTCCACAGACTCATTTTCCATGGTCTGATATATTACACTTATGGTACCAATGTACAGTATATGTGTGAAGTTGTGAATTATCTTCCATCTGTGCGCAATTTTATTTTGCCACCCTTTACAATCTGTCGCCTCCTCCGAAAGGCCATGTTTTTCCCCAGCGTAATGGTTGTCTGATGGGTCCCATTTGTAGAGTTATTCAATTTGTTAGCCCTTCATCACACTCAATTAAGTCAATACACAAGATCAATACTGTGTACATGCAGCACATGTTTGTATGTGTGGGACTGTGGGCTGTTAATGGATGAGAGAAGATTCATCTATTTCTCCTTCAGAATAAAATTCAATGCATGTACATGTAGCAAGAGAATTTACACTATTTATTTACCCATTCAGAAATACTCCTGCTGAAGCCTACATAGAAAATGTATGTTAAATACTGAAAATCAAATCATTTTCATTGGGTTTCTTATTTATAAAGGAATATGTCGATAAACTCAACATTATATAAATAGCGTAAAGCACCATATTACTCAGGTGAATAGTGCTTTATCAAATAATTTTTTTTTTTTAATTATTATTTTTTTAAAATAAGATATTCACACGTTTCAACAAGTTTCCTCATGAGTGTGTTAGATAACTGCCCAGAAGAATGGAGGTACCATATTATATCAACCTCCCTTTTTTCACCACTTCACATTATACAAGCCTAGGGTGTAAAATAGTGACTTAGTCAGGGTCTACCCAGAAGAGCGGGATGGGGAGGCAAAGGATTCTAATGAAGAGAGGGGGGGGGGGGGGGGGGGGGGGGGGGGGGCTTGATGATGGTTGGGGAGTGTGGCATGGATTTCAATGGTGGGGGTACGTAGCCCATTTCTAAATAAAAGTGTGGGGCTAGGGGAAGTGAAAGGGGGCAGGGATTCCAGTGGTGGGGGAGAGCCAATCCCCAGATTCTGGCTTCAAATGGTCGCCATGGAAGGGGGATTTTCCCCTTGAGTTACCCCACTGGTGTTTCAGGGGTATGAGAGATGCAAGTCAAATCATTTTAAGATAAGCTGGTCACCCGTCGTTGTCTATCTCACTCTCATGCAAAATTCATGAACATGATTGTGTTCCTCAGCATTCAGTGGGGATTCTTCCCACGGTATACCCCTCTGGTGTTGCAGGGGTCTGAGACCAACTAGTCAAATCATTTTAAGATCGCCGTCCAATAGGTGTTGACGCGTCCTCGTCCTTCGGCTAACTCATGCAACATTCATGAACCTGCGGTCTTCTGTTTTTCGAGGTTGGGGGGGGGGGGGGGAGGGGATGGGATTCCTCCCTTTGTTACCCTTCTGATGTTCAGGGGTCTGAGACCAACTAGTCAAATCATTTTAAGATCGCTGTCCAATACATGTAAGGTGTTGAGGCATCCTCGTCCTTCGGCTAACTCATGCAACATTCATGAACCTGCGTTCTTCTGTTTTTCGAGGTGGGGGGGATGGGATTCTTCCCTTCGTTACCCTTCTGATGTTCAGGGGTCGGAGACCAACTAGTCAAATCATTTTAAGATCGCTGTCCAATACATGTAAGGTGTTGAGGCATCCTCGTCCTTCGGCTAACTCATGCAACATTCATGAACCTGCGTTCTTCTGTTTTGCGGGGGGGGGGGGGGGGGGGGGAAGGGGGAATTCCTCCCTTCGTTACCCTACTGATGTTCAGGGGTCTCTGAGACCTTCTAGTCGAATCAGTTTAAGATCGCTGTCCACCCGTCATTGTCCTTGACTGTCTCATGCAAAATTCATGAATTTGCGTCCATCCCCATCTCCTGCCCTGGGCATACATGTACGCGTACATTGTATTGTACGGCAGCCAGCGTACGTAAGCCAGGCAGCGTCCATGTAACTCAGCCAGTAAATCTCTCCAGGGGGGACTTAAGATCGCAGAAAACGTGGTTAAGTAATGTTAGAGGATAGAAGGGGATAGAATGGGACTCGGGATAGAGAATCTAAAATGAGCAAATTTTAGAGGGTAGAATTGAAGAAGGAGGGATGACGCAGTGACTTGGTCAAGCGATGATTTTTAGGATGGAAATTGTGTTTTATTATACAGTTTGCGAGAGGAGATGAATACAGTAGTCGGAGGATCGATGTCGGCCCTTTTAAAATAATGGCACTCTGTTGATCCTTTGGCCATTTAGGCTCAACGCATCCTTCCCCCTGCTCTTCTCTCTATCGTGCCTCACATTGTATTCCATGAATTTATCTACTTATCTTGAATCATTTGCCATACATATCACCCACACACGGCTCGAATACGAGCGCGGAATTAAACCTTTTAGCTCAATCCTTTCATGAGCATTTAGTTTAAAGATACTTGGTGACATTGTAACGGGGGAAAACTGTAAAGCTGTTCATTTCACAGGCATACTATCACTAGTTATGTATGTAGGCTTGTATGTTTGTCTAAATCATGGTGACATGAAATTTTTTAGTAAAATAATAAATGTGAATTTATTTCAGATTTTAGTATGAGAGCGTTGCATGAAATGCTCCTCCATACCACATGTTATGTACTTTGTATCGCTTTAAAAAAAACTTTTACAAGTATCTTAATAGCCAAATCAATATATGATTGCCATGACATTTTCACAGACAATTTTACAAACGTCGACATGTATTTCAACGGATATACATTTAATTTGCCCCGCCAATGTTTTTTTCTTCCTTTCATGCAGCAAAGTTACTAAGTTACTTTATATAAACAGGGCCCATAATCATAAAGCGGCATTAGCTAATAGTTCCATTCTTATTTTGGAAGATAAGTCTAAGAGACTAAGATTATAAGAGACTAAGACTAAGTCTAAGTTTGCAACATGATAATCCTTTTACATGTAGTTGCCAGCTAGGATTAATAAAGGTAATAAATGCTTACCAAGATAATCAAAGATAATGACTTAGAAAACTTTGCGTCGCTTACCAACCCAATCATGCAAAATAGACTTAGATTGAAGAGTTTAACGCTATCTGGTTTTATAAATATGGGCCCTATAGTTTCCGAAAGCAAATCAAATCGAGATTGACATTCAATGAGTGGTTGCTGCATGTTAAATTCTATTATCTCCCTCATATTTAAAGCAGTAGTTTTCATTTAGTTTGCAATTTTTTTAAATGTCACAGATGAATCCTATTTATCTGCACCATCATTCAAATACAATGCCTGTTTAAAATTGTTGAAATTTCACAAGTCATTGACAATTCATGTTTCTCTGGCAAGTACAAACAAAATTACATGCATGTTCTGTTATACACAAACACACACATTTACACACACACACGCAAACACACACACAAACACATACACAAGCTCAGGCAAGTTTTTAAGGTGTAATTTAATTCCACATTGTAATTGGATTATTGATTGGATCTAGTGGGGATGAGTAGTCATAATTGAGTTATGTATTTTGGGTACCGGTATGGAATGGCCGTAGGGGAAAAACTATTAGTGAAACTGCGGTGGGGAGGGAGATACATGTTATGTAACTCTGTCTGGTCCATTTTACATGAGCCATTGATTATGCATTTAATACTTCCATGCACAACATACAGCCGACAAAACAAAGAGGGACATACAAGCTGTGAAATTTTGGCCCAATCTCAGCGGCCCGCATGGAATTTTCAACTATATTTCTGCATTTAACGATACTAAGATTCAGATTTTTACCATATAAGCCCCTTTTTATGCTATAAATATATTTCAACAATATTTATTGATTAATTCGGCCAGTTTATATGCTTTCGTTAACTTTTCCAATGCAGATATTTGGCTTTAAGGAAAAGCCGTGTAAAATGTAGAAAGGGAAGTGAAAGGGAAGGGTTACTAGATAGGAGGAGAAATACCTGGATACTAGAACCGAGGGTGAAAAAAAGTTTACATCAAGATTGAATATGTACGTGGGACGTGGGATTAGCCGCTGCACTCAAATTATCATGCCATTTCATAATTACATTTGGAGAAAAACAGACGGCTGGCGTTGGAAATATATGGGGGTGAAAGTGTGTGGCAGGCTTTGTTTGTTTCATCTTAATCCATTCAAGACTCGTTGTTGATGCAACATGTATATTCTCAATAAATCCCAGCCGAAGTATTGTTTGGTTTCAGTCCTGAACGGGTTAAGCGTCGTAGCTGCAAGGCAATACGATTAAGTTGATATTTAGCAGCAGTAGGTATCAGGCTCTCATTGAGATGTGCGTGGATTAGCCGTTTCACTACCATTGCGCATATTATATGTGTAAAATACTCATATGTATTCATGGTTCGGCATTGAGAGGATTAAAGAGCGGGGGCAGAGACACTTTGCCTCTGTAATTGATTTTCTATGCCCTGGACCCTGTGGCAATGCAAGTGTGTACTGTAGAGAGTGACGAGATTGTAGATCTTGTATTGTACGTGGGTGGTAACTTTCGTAGTAGTATATTTATGTGTTTTATTGAGAAATAAATAGTATGTGTTTTTATTGCGAAATAAATCAAGACCGTAATATCATAAGTACCTGAGTGATCACAACTCTTTTGAATAATGGTTTGGTGGAAATAATAACCCCAATACTTATTGCTACATGTACCACATCCATATCCTTTTTATTTGCCCCCTATATTTCATTAGACGAATGCTGTAAGATACAAAAATCAGAATGATTATAAATAATGATTGCATTAATACTATTTGCTATAAAAAAAAAAATCAACAGCCTCTCTTTGCTCTTCCCTGATATCCGTCTGTTCTCCTCCACCCCCTCCCCTCCTCCCCATATTTACACCTGCCCCCACTTTCCCCTCCTCCCTCCCTCCTCAACCTGTTCCTCCTGTCTCCCCTTCCCCCTCTCTTCATCTTTCTACCTCCACAGTGTTTAATTCTTTATCTCCAATCGATGATGGTGAACTGTTACTCTATGAACTGCTTGCCTTGATGTACTTCTTCCTCTTCTCCCCTATCTCTTCTCCTATCGTCCCCTCCACCCACCTCTCCATCATTTTCCTCCACTCTCACATGCTCTCTCTTCACTGATTGTCTCATACAATGTCTTCTGTCCATGGTGATATATTTTAACTTAATGAACTGTTTAAAGGGACTTAGTAACATTGTTAAAATCCTGAAAACTAACTTGGAACTGTAGTGGTTCTCTCATACCTTATCATATTCATATTAACAATACATGCACTGGACAGGTTTCGGCTTTTCAAATTTCCATTTCGTTCAAAAGATATCTACCATTAAAGTGTTCAGATACATGTGAAATTGTCTACGGGATAATTTAAGCCATGTACAAAGTAAGTGCAACGAGTAAGTGAATATTACTTTCCATTTTTGCTCATATCTCAGCCAAAAAACATCCAGTTAACGTGAAATTTTCACACATTCCTTTGTGGACATATCAGATCACACCAATACACATTTTATTAATCACTCATCACTTTTTGCACTTGTCAACAAAGTTACTAGATCCCTTTAATGATGGATTTCCACCTGTTCTCCCCCTGTCTCTCTCCTCCCCTCCCCTCATCCCTTGCCTCCACCCCTTTGCTCCGCTCTCTCATGCCTTCCACCATCTCCACTATCCCATCATCTTGTTCCCTCTCTCTGTATAATTGGGTCTTCCCTAACTTAACAAGCTCTTTGAGGTAAATACTCTGTGACCCGATTGGGTAACCCTATACTCACACGGCCTGATCGCAGCTTCGTCCCCGCTTAACCTCAAGATGCGGAGGAATGGGAGATGGAGCGCAAATGTTAGCGGAGCAAAAGTGGAGGGAATAGACACCGTTTGTAAAGAGCGGAAGAGTACCTGGGATGTGAAAAGATAAGCTACTAGATGGAATTGGAATATTAGCAAAGAAATGGGCTTAGAATGATATGGAATTTTAAAGTGAAGCGGAGCAGAGCAAGAGTGATAGAGAAAGGGGTTTGAAAAGATAAGCCAGGTACCCTACTTTTTAGAAGACAAAAAATGGTTCTTCAAGTAAGAGAATGAGACAGAAAGAGGTAAAAGCAAAGAAATGGGCTTAGAATGATATGGAATGGAAAAGAGAAGCAGAGCAGAGCAAGATTGAAAAGAGGGCGATAAAGAGAAAAAGAGTAAGAGAAGTTTGTAAAAGAATTAGATAAATTATGGAGATGGATCTACGGGGAAAGTAGGTTTGGGAAAGAGGTGGAGAGATGGTGAGATAAGGAGAGATAGGTGGAGACTGAAACAAAATACAGAGAAGTTTCAGGACCTGAACATGTTGAAATAGCTAGAGAACCCCATATAAATCTCTACATATTAAATGGGATTATGTGCATTCATAATTTTTGAGAGTGAGTGCTTTTGAATATATTAAAAAATATATTAGCACCGGAGGGGATCTTCGGTGAGGATGGAAAGATGAGAATGTAGGAAAAATGGCGGTGCTTTTGGAGATAAATGGAATCAAGTATTGCGTGGCCTCATGGGGGGTGTAGGTACAGGTAGATGACCGAAGTGTCAGTGATTTGTGGTATTGATATCAGCGAATTCTAAAGATACCCTCTTGAAATTAAGTTTTCTTTGAGATGTATGCGTGCAATGCATGCTTCATTGGCGTAGATATGCAGTTTATTTTGTTTAGGCCTTCAGGGGGAGGGAGGGATGAGTGGAAAGATCAACCCCCCCCCCCTAAACAAAAGAAACTGCTTTTTATACAGATCAACCTAATTCATGAACAACTTTGAGCAAAGTGCTTTTATCTGTGAAATATCTGTAATACTTTCAGATCACACAGATGCAATCCAAGTATGTATCGTGGTATCATTAAAACTTGCATTGTCATTGCACTGTGTAACCATATCCAGGGGCGGAACTCTGCAAGATGTGTATTCTGGAAGTGATTCATTGTCAATTGTCACCCTGCCGTGATAATAGCAGATTCACTGCATGTGTGATTCGAGGAAGCCAGGAAGATAACAGATTTTCAACGTTTTTTTTTTGTTTCATTTAATTGTGTTTATTGTTACTCTTTCAAGACTGATTGATTTGTTTGCAACATGCATTCTCTGTGATAATAGCAGATTTACTGCTTGTGTGATTTTGGTAAGCCATGAAGATTACAGATTTCCAACGTTTTTTTTGTTTTGTTTAATTGCATTTATTGTTACTCGTTCAAGACTGATTGATTTGTATGTAACATGTATTCTCTGTGATTAAAGCAGATGCATTCTGTGTGTGATTCTTGTAAGCCATGAAGATTACAGATTTCCAATGATTTTTTATTTTATTTTTTATTTTTTACAATTTTGTTTTATGGTTGACTCGTTCTAGACTAATTGTTGTATCATGCATTATCTGTGACAATAGCAGATTCATTATATGATGACACACGCGGTACCCCGGGGTACCGTTGTAACCCGGGGTACCGCGTTGTGTAGCGCCATCTTGCGTCCAACCGTACCGCAGCTATTGTGTTGTGCATGCTATACCCACAGTACAGCCCTAAAAATTAAATAAATAATTAAACAAAATGGCGGATTTTCGTCTGGTACACCGGGGTACCGTTTATGTCATATATGTGATACTGGGAAGCCAGGAAGATCACACATTTGCACCTTTTGATTGTTTTGTTTTGTTTATCGTTAACTCGTTCAAAACATTTAATTGATTGTTTGTATTCATGACATGAATTCTCCCTCCTACATCAAGTCTTTCCCGTATTATGAATACATAGAACACCACATTCACATACATGTAAGTAGTGCGTTTGCACATTTCCTTGTCTGTGCGATCCTTCTTGTTCAACCGTTTTTCTGCGAGCCATTGACCTTCTAAAGTACTATTTCCCATGAGTATTGGGTACTACGGGTACCTGGAAGTCTTAACATCCTTTTATGTGACCCCAATTTCTGCAAAGTTCTCATTTCATGTCAGTAACTTTTGTTCAACAAGTAGCAAAAGGTCTTCTCTGTTCTCAAGCAGTCATATTTGATAACAAAAAAAAAATCCTTAAATCGTTTACCACATTTTTGCACATTTCAAAGCTTATATCAGTAATTTAATTCAATGGGTAGGAAAAAGTCTTTTTTAAAAGCATTTGTACTTGTTGAAAGCACTTTTTGTGTAGCTCCATCTCTAAGAATTTCTATTTTCTTAGTTGGTAATTTCATTCTATGAAAGGACAAGAAAATCAGTATCAAGTTTTTTGTTTTTGTTTCTGTGTACAGTATGTTTCTCATTTAGCTGATTGGAAGTTCAAGTTGATGTTCATTGATACTATATTGATCCTAAGCAATCATATGTGTGCTATCCCTCAAAATATTGATTCACTTTCATGAATGAGAAATGAAATGTAAACTTAAGCAAAGTAGGCAGTGGATTCATCTAGAAATGCATTTGTTTACTTCCCTTGTTCTTTGGTATTTCAAGTCTACATTATGCAATCTTGAATTGTAATAGCATCAATATGGTGAACTAATAGTTTTGTCATCTATCCTGTACCTTTATGTTTTTACCAATGTTTTTTAATATTTTTTTACAGAGCAGACTGCAATGTTTGTAACCCTTTGATCAAATTAATTCTGACATACTAAAGTTTCTGCAAACCATTTGCAAAATGTTCAAACAAAACACCCTCAATCACTGCACACATGGTGGTTTGTAGCTTTCCACTTTTGACTTTACAAACATGGTTACCGGCCACATGCAAATAATCATGTTCCATTTGAAATGCCTTCCAATTTTAGAAAATCTTCCATTCGTTTAAACTCCTCAGATACAAACGTATCGCATCTCTATCATTCAACTTGCGCCATAGTCTGCGAATATGCCCTGTAATACATTGTAAGAGTTAAAACACAGCTCTCAGAATAACTCCCTTCAAGTTTCACTGCCTTCCATCTCAGTCAATTCATTACGTCCAATATCTCAACATTATTGATTTCCGCTCCTCGAATATTGACATTCATGTTTGCAATATCGTTTCTCCTACAAGCACGAGCACGTGACCCAGGGTTCCTTGATTTGTCTGTCCCTCTCAGGGATGAATTCATTCTGCCAGATCTATTTAAAAAACCTGTTCCCTTTGAGATTCTAAAATACCCATAGACTTTGTACATCCCCCATCGGGTTCCCGTATTAAAGGGAAGGGTTAACCTGCTCACTTCTAAATGTTGAAACCTCCATAGAGTTGATACAGGATGGATATAGGTTCCAATAGGCAAGTGGTTAAAATACAATGCCTCATTGGGCATCTGTCTTTTGGTGTAGATAATTCCACACAAAGAGAGACAGGACGATGTAGAGAGAGAAAGAGGCAGGTAAGTAAATTATCATTAATCAAGAGATGCAACTGTACGCAAGAGCCCAAATTGAATTTTCAGAAAGAGGGAAAAAGCAAAGATAAGATAAGATAAGATTAAGAGGAGGGGAAAGGGATCGTAGACATACATGTAATGCTAGAATCTAGAACGATCTTGCGCATGAATATCCTTTATGTGTCAAGACAACAGACGTGACGAAAGTAAAGTATCATTAATCAAGAGATGCGAGTGGATTCAAGAGCCCAAATGTAATGTTAAAAAAGGGGTAAAAGGCGAGAAGAGACGATAAAGATAGAGAGAATATGGAGAGAGTGATAAAAGCATCTCTGAATCACTGGAATCATCTAGTGCAACCAAAAAAATACACGGGGGCAAAGGGCGATTCGCCCCCGATACCTTTAAAATCGCCCCCGTGAGCCACGGCATGCTTTTTGCATGATCGGAAAGCGCGAGAAACGTACCAAGGGCTACCAAGGGCTACCAAATAGCCCTCGTGAATAATTTCACGAGGGCGTTTATTTCCCTCAAAATTTTCAAAATCGCCCTCGTGAAAAAAAAGTATTTTTTGGGTTGATCTAGTGGATTAATATCCTAGATGTATCAAGACCCCAGACATGACAAAAGTAAAGTACAATCAAGAGATATATCTGAATGCAAAAGCTCAAATGCAATTTAAGAAAAGAGGTAATAGGCGAGGCGAGGCGAGGCGAGGCGAGGCGAGGCGAGGAGAAGAGGCGAGAAGAGAAGAGGCGAGAAGAGAAGAGAAGAGAAGAGAAGAGAAGAGAGAGAAGAGAAGAGAAGAGAAGAGAAGAGAAGAGAAGAGAAGAGAAGAGAAGAGAAGAGAAGAGAAGAGAAGAGAAGAGAAGAGAAGAGAAGAAGAGAAGAGAAGAGAAGAGAAGAGAAGAAAGAGAAGAGAAGAGAAGAGAAGAGAAGAGAGAGAAGAGAAGAGAAGAGAAGAGAAGAGAAGAGAGAATAGCATGGTAGAAACATAAGTGCAACATTATAATCATCTTACGCTTGAATATCCTTTATGTTTCAAGACACCAGACATGCCTAAAGTGTCATTAATCAAAAGAGATATGAAATTGAAGGCAAGCGCCTGAAAGAAGGAGAGAAGGGTAGACATAATATATGCAACATAAGATTCATCTCGTGTAAAGAATATATCTTATATGTGTCAGACATGAGACATGCAAATGTAAAGTATCATTAATCAAGGGTTGTAACGTGATGCAAGAGTGCTTCCTCGGTAGACTGCCGATGTGGGTCAACAGAATGATACTACGGCATTCGATGTAACTGAATGCAAGAGAGCTTCCCTGCTAAACTCCCAATGTGAGGCAGAAGATGGTATTAAATATAATATCCATCTTTGGAAGCCCAAATTCCAAAGTTTTTGGATGAGTGTAAAATCAATTGAAAGTAATTTGTTGTTCGTGCATCGTTTGAATCATCTATCAAATAATGTGAACTTTTAAATTTCACCAAGTCATGTACATGTATGTCGTATCCTTGTATACATTGCAATTTAAACTTAAAAACAAGGAGAGCGTATTAACTAGTGCAATGTCAATGGTTGAGATTTGCGCTGCAAAGTACTGTAACTTCCATAGATCAAATTCTGATATATATCAGCATGTTTTGAAATCATTTGCCTTACGAGAACCTCGTGGGCCATTTTCAGATTATTACATGTATGGGGATTTGGGAATCTCATAGGGAAGGGTTTCAGAGTTAAAGGGATAGTTGAGTTCTGGTAAGGAGAGTACAGTTTTAGTGAAACTGAATTTTAGTAACAAAAACCTGCATCATTACATTACAAACTAATAGTTATAACTAGAAAGGAACACAAAATTACAAATGACGTAGTAAAGATCATGTTATCATTCAAAAAGAGCCGTTAAAACGTAAGAGGGCGCTCTCTAAACACTCATCGGTTTCAACCATTTTGAATAAAATATTGTGCATGTGATGCTTTGTTGAAATAGTGATTAGATAGAGAAATAACCAACAACTATTTAAATACCTATTTTGTAACTTTTTTGAAAAGAGGAAGCATTATTTTGAATTTTTAACGGCTGGTTCAAAATTCTCTAATAAACCCGGGGCCCCGGGTTTATTACAAATTGTTATATTTATGGATATTTCAGCCGTTTCTGAACCGATTTTGATCAAACAAAGATGATTTTATTGTTTAAATATTATGCTCTTTCAAATTTTACACTCAGTTTTTCATTACCTCACAAACCAATTAAGTAGTCTAGCGCCCTCTCTACCAAAACTCAACTTTCCCTTTAAGCCACTGATAATCAAAAGTGTAACCAAATGCAAGAGTGCATCATTGGTATACACTATCCAGTCAAAGTGGGTCAAGTGGTCAACAATGGATGTATTAACCCCCAAGTGCCTATGTGAACCTGGTGGGCTACATGTGTACAAATTGTATAGGGATTTCAGCATCTTGGAGGGATCGAATTTCAGTCCCTCTAGGTTAAAATGGAAACATTAAATGCAGAGAAAGTAAACTGTTGATAATCAAGTAGAGTAAAGAAACATTTAATGCAGAGAAAATAAACCGTTGATAATCAAGAAGAGTAACTGGAGATGCAGGATCACATGTTGGGTAGACAACCACCAATGTGGGTCAATAGATGGGATTAATCTGTTCCCAACCAGATTTTGAAATCCCCATATTGAGTTAATACAGGGCCCACCAGGTTCCCGTAGGCAATGGGTTAACCCGTTCCCTACTAGATTTTGAAATCCCCATAGAGAGTTTATACTTGGCCCACCAGGTTCCCGTAGGCAATGGGTTAACCCGTTCCCTACTAGATTTTGAAATCCCCATAGAGAGTTTATACTTGGCCCACCAGGTTCCTGTGGGCAATGGGTTAACCTGTTCCCTACTGGATTTTGAAATCCCCATAGAGAGTTTATACAGGGTCCACCAGGTTCCTGTGGGCAATGGGTTAACCTGTTCCCTACTGGATTTTGAAATCCCCATAGAGAGTTTATACAGGGTCAACCAGGTTCCTGTGGGCAATGGGTTAACCTGTTCCCTACTAGATTTTGAAATAGAGTTAATACAGGGTCCACCAGGTTCCTATAGGAAATGGGTTAATTTTAGGGTGGCATGACATGGTTTAATTTTCTGCTGTGAAGTAGAACTTTCTTTTTGGTGTGATTTGGAATTAATACCCACTGAGTTCAACTCTTTGAAAGAGTCTAAGATCATGTTATCACACATTCACCCCTTGTCTACAGGAACCTGGTTGGCTTTTTACACCTAGTCTATGAGGATTTCAGAATCTACCCCCTCCCCCTTCAGCCATCTCTATTCCTGCCCCCCTCTCTTCCCCTTCCCCGTCCCCATCCTGCCATCTCTTTTCCACTCTATCCCCTCTCTGGCCCTCTTCCTTGCCCTGTCTCCCTTTCCCCCTCCCTCTCTCTCCCTCTCCCTCCCTCTCCACTTATGAGTAAGATTAATGTGGCAATGCTACCAAAAAACAATATGACTTCCATCCTCCCTCTACCACTCTTCCCCCCTCTCTTCTCACCCCTACAGATGTAATGTTTTTTTTAGATGACTGTATACAATATATAAGGCTACAATTCTGATGATGTGAATTCCTGTATATTAACTCTGTAACGATTGCATTATCTACCATACCAATATTATTCCTCTGACTCATTGTCATTGAAATACAGCAGACCACACCATTTCATAATGCAAGTGAGGCATATGTGCCATATTTGTAATAAATTTACAGATTTCAATATAAATGTGGTTATCTAATGAATTGATTGTCAACATTTCCTGGCATGTGCTACATCACATCTAGATAAAGAGAAGATTAAAGAGCATCACCCTGAACCTTTTTTAAACTTAATTTTCATGTGTGTGAAATTGATATTTATTGTGATGTATGCAGAATAACAGTGATTACTGTTATGATTGAATATATTAATTAAAGTATTCTGTGATGTTACTTTCTCTTTCACAATATAATATATTCATCAAAATACTCTCTGATTGCACTTTCTCGCTTATGATTGAATATATTGATCGATATATTCTGTGATGTCATGTTAACGTTCGTCAAGCTAAAAAATCACTATACCAAGAGAACAAACCTAAATATTATTAATAACCACAACGGTAACAGTAAAACGTAACTTTATCTGCGGTTGCTGCATCAATGTCATAAATATTGATGTCATATTGACCGCAAAAGTGTACAGATAGGAGCATCTTCCATCTTCTCGGCTCAGAAATTATTTCGTATCAGAAACGAAGATGACTCAGACGATAGGGAACGAGGCTTAGGGGGATTGGGGTAAAGTACGAAGCAACTCCACAGGTCGATATCGGCGCGCATTATATCCGGTCGCATTCTACTTCCTTTTTTTGTTCATGATTGTTTTTATTTCAATGAGAATTGAATTGGAGGAAACTTGTAGCTTTCATCTATGTCATGCCATGCCATGTTAACTCGTTGCTTACGGGAACCGGGTGGGTTATGTACAAAATCGATGGGAATTTCAAAATCTCGAAGGGAATGGGTTAACAAGATACATGTAGTTTATCTATTAAGGATTGGTCCTGATATACTTGGGCTGAGGTTAATCGAGAATGCATGTTATGCTAAAACTCAATATTAAACAGTTAAATATTGATACTTGGACATTAATAATTATAATAATAATAATAGTGAATATTTATATTGCGCAATATCCACCTAATAAGGTGCTCAAAGCGCATTCAAAAGATAGTATATTGAATAGCTAATGCTGATCACATGCGCGTTTTATGATCTACTGAAGATGTAAACCTATTCTAGGTGATTTTAGCTGCATTTCTTTGTATTTTGTCCTTGGTTTGATTAAACCCATTTTTTCTTTTTCTTTTCTTTCTATTTTTGTTTGGGGGCAAGGTGCAGAAAAAGAGAGAGGTGATTACCCCTCCTACCCTCATTTTGGACATGGAAAATGAAATGTGTAACTTCTTGAAAAAGAATTAATATATTTTTTTAAGGATAAAAACAAAACACATTGAAAATGAAATGTGTTATTTCTTTAAAATGCCGTAGATATTTTGCAGCCAATAAAATATACTGCATTTTAATTGTATTCAGCCCCTTCTCTCTAAGTTCCCTCTAAGAATGTATTGTATGTATTGTCAGTGAAATTGCAAAATGTAGTACGGAACCGGTTTAGTGCTGAATAACATACTTGGTCAGGATTATTCTGACCATAATGTATGTCTGCGTTTCAGACTTTTTTACACTGGGAATTGGTCAGATAATGGCATTTTTATTGTTTCTGCAATCGCGGTTTACTTAGCTCAACACAGTGCACAATTTTCTGCATGGAGGGACAATGGTGTGGTATGGAAAATGTTAATTATTGATTAAAATAGGTGGTCAAAATCATCACCATAACGTATGTCTGCATTTTTGTTTTGTTTTGGGAAGTGGTCAGATGCTGACATTTTCAATGTTTATGCACTTGTGGTCCACTTTGCTCAGACACACCAGTGCACAATTTTCTGTATGGAATGATAATCAAGGACAATTCTTGTGGACCGAGTGACCTTTAAAGGGGCTGACATATTAAGGGGAAGGTGATAGTTATTTCACCCATTGTAGATGGCTTGATTTTGGTATAACACACATTCTCCATAGCTAGATCCTTATTTTTGGGGTCTTGCCTGGGTTGAATGTTTTTTTTCTTCATAAATGGATAAATTATGTAATCGTGTTATTATGTTTTGATTAATGAATGTAGAGCTAAAATGATAATTGTATCATTTATAGTAGTGCTAATTTAGATAGTCATAATTATTTTTGGTCTTCACATAATGATCCAATCAATTAATGGCATAATTATTGAGGAAACCTTTCAACCTTTTAACATGTTCTCTACTAGTTTTTCAATCCCTATAGGGTTAATACAGGGTCCAACCAAGATCCAGTAGGCTAACCGGTTTAACCTTTTAAGACTCATGGATTTTAGTATATAACTATGCATTCTCCGTAGACTTCAGCCTGGGTATGTGTGGGACCAGTCCTGAATGGGTTTAGTTGTTAATTGACACTCCTTTAAATAGTATGATGGAAACATATTATGGTGGGAACTAGACGTAGTTCACACCATACGGTACCAACACAGTCACACCATCGTTTGTGTATAGCGTAAATATAGAATATGAATGAATGATTGAATTTTGCCTATGTTACAGCCAGATCACATTATTTTTTGTTTGTGTGGCACACATGGTCAAATCAAAGAAAACGGTGGTGTGAGTGTGTGATATTATAGTTGAGTCAGAAAGAGTGATTGATTGATGTGACATTGATAACTTGTGAGTGTGTTACATTACAGTTGAATCATAGATAAATATGTGAAGAGAGTATTTATTTGTTTGTGTGGCACACATGGTAAAATCAAAGAAAATGGTGTGAGTGTGTGATATTATAGTTGAGTCAGAAAGAGTGATTGATTGATGTGACATTGATAACTTGTGAGTGTTACATTATAGTTGAATCATAGATAAATATGTGAAAAGAATATTTATTCGTTTGTGTGGCACACATGGTAAAATCAAAGAAAATGGTGTGAGTGTGTGATATTATAGTTGAGTCAGAAAGAGTGATTGATTGATGTGACATTGATAACTTGTGAGTGTGTTTAATACATTATAGTTGAATCATAGATATAATGTATGTGAAAAAAGTATTTAATGTTATAGTTAATTGAGAGAGTATGTGATATGTCATATGTGTGACATACTAAATATGTGAGTGTGTTATATACATTATAATCGATTCATAGTAGATATGTAAAACATTTGTGTATGTGTATATTATAGTTGAACCACAGAGTGTGTGATATATGTGTAATCTAGGTTAAATAGATTGTAATAAGGTAGGTGAGTGTGTTATATTACAGTTGAATCAGATAGAGTGTATGATTATGTCACAAAGATAACATGTGAGTGAGTGATATTAATTAGAGAGATTAATATGGGATACGTGTGACATTAATAACTTGTGAGTGAGTTGCATCATAGAAGATATGATGTGACAATGATTTGTGAGTGTGTTATATTATATTTAAATCATAGAGAAGAGAAGGATATGATACTTCAAGTGTGATACATTCATATTATATTGTAGTTGAATCAGAGAGAAGGGTATATAACCAAGGACATATGACATACAGTGTGATACATGTATATAATATTTTATAGTTGAATCAGAGAGAGGGTTGTGATATATGTGACAATGATTTGTGAGTGTGTTATATTATAGTTCAATCAGAGAAAAGGGTATAATACATACAATATATGACATAAAGTGTGATACATGTATATACGTAATATTTTATAGTTGAATCAGAGAAGAGGGGTGTGATATATGTGACACAGACACCATGTGAGAGTTTCCCACTGTTGATTCAGAGATATTGGTGTCCACGAATGAGCCATGATTCATCCGAAGCAAACAGAACAATGACACGACGACGAGGACAATTTACCGCAACGTCATTTCACCGAAGCCGGACGCACAGATCCGCTCTCAGGCGAGGGATTACAGCCGTGAACCCGCGCACTCCACTTAAATACAAATTACTCGCCATTCATACGAATCAACAGCTAACGAGAACTTAACAATTGAAACGGATTCGGAAATTAAACAGTCGCAATTTTTAGCAGTCGGTGCATTCTGGTTTGGTTCCGTTGTAATGAGAGTCAGTATTAACGTGTTATACCACTTTCCTTTTTTTCCCATCATGCACTGTGAGTCATGGAATCTATCGTCTGTAGCGCTTGATTAATCATTGATGATGGGAGTGATTATCACCTCTCGGTATGTCTGACATGTGGCAATTAATTGGGCTTCTGAGAGAACAGGAAAGGAAAAAAGTCGGGGGAAAAAATGCTGATAATCGCTCATCCAATATGTAGAAGTATTGTATTAGGTATCTCTGTACAGTTACAATGCGGTGTGACCCGTTAGCTTTTAAAAAAAGTGTTTCCTCTTTCCCTATTCTGGGGTGGTATCTGTTTCAAGATCGTGCTCATGTTAAATTCATACTCTAGGTATGCCTGAGAGAAATGGGGGACAAAATGTGGAATAAAATGCTTAAAAAAATTGCTCATCCACTGTATAATAGTATTGGTCAAATATATGTCTGTACATTTACAATACAGTGCAGCCTGTTAGCATTTATGAAAATGTTTCCTCTTCCCTTTTTTGGGGTGGTATTTGTTTCAAGATCGTGTTCATGTTAAATTCATAGTCTGAGTATGCCGGAGGGGAAAGTGGAAAGTGGAAAATTGTAGGGAAAATTTAGAAACAAATTTGAAAGAATACTGAAAGCGGAAATGTCTCTATATTGACAATGCAGTGTAACCCATTTAGGGCTCGACACTAGCACATGCCCGATGGCCCAGGGTTAGTTAAAAATTGATGTAGGGCCAGAGAACTTTCATAAAAGTCACATTTTAGTTGCCTGATTGACAACGAGATTTTTCAAACTGACATTAACATCTAAGGACAAAATCAAGTTTATTTTATGAAATGTTCTTGTCAAGCCATGCTATAATATTTCATACTAAAATCAGGGCTCAACAATAGCACTTGCCTGATCGTGGCCTGGGGCCAGTCAAATTTGATGGCGAGCAAGTAAAATTTCAAATAAGTCAAATTTGAGTGGCCCGCTGTGGCTACTAAATTTTCAAACTGACCATGAAAGAAGGAGCAAATCAAAATATAGCTAATTTTTTAGACGTCAGAATTAAAAGGCTGGGTTGGGCAACAAGATTTTCAAACCGACAACGACAGAAGGAGAAAAGCTTGTATATACTCCATGCTGTAGCGTTTCATACTAAAATGTTTCCCCTTCCTCTTCTGGGGTACGTCTCACTGTTTCCGAGAACGTGTTCATGTTAAATTCATGGTCACTCGAGTAAGTGGGTACATTTCCACCACATCATGTTTGCATCTGAATATTTCTTAATGGGGCCCTTGGTTTTGAAATGAGAACTCTAGAAAGAAAGCAGAAGGGGAGGGATGGTGAAACTGAACTGAAGTTGAACCCCTTGTTTTATTCTAAGTCTTCAAATTATATGTTTCTTTGGTATCCCAAGTGCAGAACTAACATGTAGATCTATGTGCTCTTTAAATTAAAAGAACCTGCCCTATGCTAGAAAGAAATAAAGGGACAACTAATATTAATATTCATATTATTTTTTTTTATTCCCAACATTTGGTTATTAATTATGGAGAGGCATGAATGTAGACATGCTCTTCAAAGACTTTGAACAAATAAAGGGACAATTATTAATATCAATCATCGCAGTCTTGTTTTCATTCCCAACATTCTGTTATTAATTAGGTGGAGGCATGAATGATTCATCCGCAGAATATCATGAGTCAGCTCCTAATGGTTTCTTAAAATCAAAATAATAGCTGGGGAAGAAAAAAAATCAATAAGTACCATTACCAGGGGGTGTTTTAGCACTTGCACGCACCAATGACATGGTTTGATTGTGGAACGCACCGGAGGGAATCCGTCTGTAGCCCTGAATGGGAAATTAACACAGTAGGCTCCCAGCGTGCTGTTGAAATAAGCATCATTTATGCAAATAAGGACTGGGTTTAGTGACTGGGATATACCCATCTCTAGAGGACAAGTCTTGAGAAATATTCGTGCATGATGAATTTAATCATTTGAATATCATTATTTTAAATTTTGGTAATTGTTTTTTAAATATTATGGAGTAATGTGCAAATGGTTGACTTAGTCATTTATTAAACGTTAATCCTATCAAGAAAAGAAATTAAATAAATCAAACTTTGAATAACAATACTTTTTCAAATTTTCATTAAAGAAAAGAGATGTTCATGTACAGCAGGCTAGTGACACCTCAGTTACAGCGGGAAGAAAACAAAAATCAATCTTCAAAATGATACCAAATAAAGGTTTGGATATTACTGCTACATTTTGTATTTCAACTGCGTTCCTCAGAAAAAACTATCAAAATCTCCCTGTTTCATCAAAGCTCATCATTTCTCTTCATTTATTTTTTTATTTTTTGCTTTTCAATTTCTCTACCTTGGCATTTTCCTTTTCTTTTTTTTTTACCTCTAATTTCTCACCACGGCCAAGTCAAGGCACGTTGGTATAATGAAAAGTAGCTGCTTGTAGAGAAAGAAAAACCAAATATAATGAGGGTGCATATTGATTTTCCATATTTCTCCAACAATCCCGGGAGCGGTAATATCACAAATGTCGATTACCTAGTGGCGAGGCAATAACATCAGAAAACTCTAGATTAATAATACGTCGTCGCAGGAATCCCACTCACTCTACGAGGGTTGCTACTTTTAGAGATGGAAAGGGCAGTCTATTTGTTAGTTGGTTTTGATTTATGATTTAGAAACTACGAAAATTAGATATATAATGATTCTAACATTGTTGTTATGGCTGGATGTCCTATATTCCACTTTCCACATTGCACCCCTCTTGGTCTTTCATGGGGTCAAAGACCAGGTAACAAATATGCAACTATAGACACATGAACTAAATTCAAGAAAACATATCCTTAAAGGGATCTAGTAACTTTGTAGACAAGTGCCAAATGTGATGAGTGATTAATAAAATGTGTATTGGTGTGATCTGATATGTCCACAAAGTAATGTGTGACAATTTCACATTAATTGGATGTTTTTTGGCCGAGAAATTAGGAAAAATGCAAAGAGATATTCACTAACTCATTGCGCTTATTTTGTACACGGCTTAAATTATCCCGTAGACAGTTTAATATCTGAACACTTCAATCGTAAATATATATTTAACGAAAGGCAAATTTGAAAAACCAAAACCTGTTTCACGCTTCTATTGGTAAGAATACAACAAGGTATTAATAAACCGCTAGAGTTATAAGTAAGATTTGGAGATTTGGACAATCTTACTAGATCCCTTTAACAACAAATACAGGAACATCTGAATAGTTAAGTTACAATCCTTATAAATATATCAGATTTGTTGTAAGTAGTAAACATCTACATCTACGTCTAATATCCTGTGTCGAATTTCATAGAAATGTTTGTCTGGAAAACACAACATAATTGCAAAGGCGTGTTGGTTGATGAGAAGTAAAACATTGCAAGGTTTTGTAATTCCCCATAATGATAGGGTTCCCAAGCAATTAATGGAAGAGGGATTAGATGACCGGGAACAAAAATAAAGAGAGTATCACTAGAAAATCGAGAGGAAAACAATACCCGCAGCCATCTTCACAAATAGAAATAGGCATATTGCAAATTAATGGTGGTTTTATTTAGAGAAGAAACAAGTATTGCTTTATACCCACCAAGGAAATACAAAGGCACTTCAATGTCAAATCAAAACAACATACGGAAGCGTGAATGTTGCGTACGTGCTTGCAAACTATGGCGGTAATGAGTTTGGAATGAAAGATGATTGAAGAAAGGTTTTGGGGAAGGGCTTTTCTTTTCCAATAATTATTAGGTCTTGTTTTATGTTTTCATTTCTCCATTAATCTTTTGCGTTGGCACTTTATTACCGTAATTATGTCATAAATTTGTATCTTATTGTGACGTCTTTATTTGTCATGTTTGGGTTTCGGCGGTAAATGAGTTTGGAATGAAGAATGATGAAAGGAAGCTTTGGGGGAAGGTCCTTTCTTTTCTTGTAATTATTTTTCATTTGTTCATTAGGGTCTACCTTTTGCAATGGCACTTTATTAATTATGTCATAAATTTGTATCTGCAATGTGAGGTCTTTATTTGTCACAGTTCTATTTCTGTTTGCTCATTAGGGCCTACCTTTTTTCATTTGGCATTGTATTAATGTTCTTTTTTCATCTCAATGTGATCTATTTTTTATAAAAAACTGTTGTAAAAAATCTTCAAAGTGATTAAGTTCTCTGACAGCTTCAATTACTTCTGTGGCATGTATGAAATGCGTCTCTATCCATTAGTTCGTTAGAGCCTTCATTTTGCATTTTGTACTGTAGCAATATTATTATTTTGTATCTTATTGGAAGATGTATGATAACAAAAAAATGGTTTTAACTTTCATCCAAATGTGTAACTCTATGACAGCATCAATTACCCTCTTGGCTCCTATGAAATGGATGATATTTTTTATAAATAGTGAAAACCCATGTGTCAGACAAGTAGACTAACAACATTGCAAGCTGTACTTGAATTACTTGAACACAAAACTTGATAAATCATTTCCATTCCTTTTTTCAGAAATGCATGGAGTATTTCTTTAGAAAAAGAAAACAAAAAAGAAGTCCTGTGTCATGTTTGTTAGTTTTTACTCTGAGTTAGGGGAAACATAAGCAGATGTGACATGTGAGTTTTCGATTTTCACCTCCATGTCTTTATTGGTTCTGCGATTTCAATTTAGCGAGGAAGCAATCGCCGTTAAAGCCATGACGGGGTCCCTTGTGACACACTCATTAGATACAGCATAGCATATTTAACCTTCTTAGGACCGTACCATGGAAAAGCCATTGAGTTGATACATGGACAATGTATCAGTGGGAAGTAGTGGGGTGTGTGTTTGTATGATTCCGGCTCAGTGGGTACGGTGGCAGAAACGCATCACTATTATTTCCGCTTGCTGACGGGTAGTGCGGAACCGTTTGGGAAGAAGTCTTTTTGTAGTGTAGGAACAGAGGCATATGAAATAGAACAAGGAACCAAAAAACAAAGGCTTAAAAGGAAAAGTAACTTTGTTGACATGTGCAAAAAGTGATGAATGGTTGATACAATGAGTATTGTTGTGATCTAATATATCCACTGGGTGTTGTGCGAACATGTCACGTTAAGTGGATGTTATATGGCCGAGTAATGAGCGAAAATGCAAAGTGATATTCACTAATCCATTGCACTGACCGTGTACACGAAAGGGAAATTTGAAAAACCAAAACTTGTCCCATGCTTCTATTGTTAATATGAATACATCAATGTATGAACAGTATAAACAAAACCTTTTTGATGTATGAGAGCCAAGGCATATAATATGAAGCAAAACAAAATTCAAAGGCTTCATTAAAATGTTATGGCTTCAAAATAATTGTTCTTGGCTAAAACTAGTCAGCAATAAATGCTCATACGAGATATAAAATGTACCTAAAATATTATCTTTTAACATTTAAATCACAGGTTTGATGGTTGTTTTTGAAGATACCTAAAATCACCCCAAACCAGCCCTTTATATTAACATGATCTTGAATATTATGTTTTACAATATTAGTGTGGTACACCCGTAGATAATGAGCTGACTCTCCTTCAACAATAATAACATTAACTCTCTATCAAGAGAACTGTTTCAGTTTCAGTTTCAGTTTATTTTCATTTCCAACAAAAATCAAATACATAACATTGTACAAAACAAAACAAAGTTTACAGTGTAAGATTAAAATAGCTATTGAGTATCTAACCCCCACACCACACCGTCGTCTATTATAATGAAATAACAGATTCGAGCTCCGAGTGGAATCAGGTTTTTTTGTATTGGTCCGTTAGCTCAAATGACTTCCACTCGGGGGAGGGGTTAGTTCAATTAAACCACCGTTAATTTTATATTATCAAAATATAAAATATAAACAAACAAATCCAGAAATAAAGTGCTTGGACACGATTTAAATTAAAATGTCACTTGGCAAATATTTATTTACGATAAAATGCATGTCGGGATTACAAATCCCATGCAATTAATTTCAACTAAAGCAAACTTATCTAATTAGCAAACTTTAAATCTAAATCAACCAGTTGCAATAAATGTTATTGCAAGACGGTAAGAATCAAAATAATACCTACTTAATAATTAGCTATCAAACACTTATACTAAGGTCTTAGGGGGAAGGGAAGGGATATGTTACGGGAATGAAATTAGTATATGGTGGCCACTTAGCTTAATATATATTTCGATCGCGGACTTCAACGCGCTTGTAGTGTCGATGAGCTGGGATGGGGCGACGGCTCAAGGATGTGTGCGACGACTCGGGGACGGGTACGACTTCGGGCTCGGCTCGATGTCGGGACGGGACTGGTTACGGGCTGGACTTCGAGACGGAGAAATGCCGGAACGGCCTGGACCTCCTTGGCACAACTGTGGCAACCAGTTTGTTGCTGAAATGCGCTAGGGATGCCGTGAGCAATAATGGTTTGCTCTTCGGCAATGACTCCTTGAATTGGCAGCTTTTAAATATAATTTCCCTTGGCGCAAAGTTCTCCTTGCAATTTAGCTCCAGTTGCTCCAAAGAAATGTCCAAATTATAACTTGTAGATATTTGTAAATTAATAATTAGTCCGATGAGGATGGTAGGTGACGGGAAACAGGGGTGGGATGAGAGCTAACTGCTCTTGGTTACTGCTACCTTACTATGATATTCGTGTGACTCCTCCTAAATGTCCTATTACATTCCCTTTTATATGGGCCCTTTAACTACATGGCCCTATGGAGGCTCATTCCTGTCCATCATAGGGGGGTAGGGGTTCTTGTAACTTTGTGATTGGATACATTCTCTAATTTCCTAAAATAATGACTTCAACTTATTCCTATTGGTCAAAGGCATTTTGTTTGGGGTGTGGTTTATTATAATAGTCCCACCTCTACAGGAAATACAAAAAGAATATCAAAATTATCTTGAAGAGTAAGCATATTTTCTCCATAGTAACAATGGTCATTCATCACACCAATATCTTATAATTAATACCCAGTAGCCAGAAAGTCTACCCCCAATTCTAAACAAAACTCTAGATTGACGTCCAACAAAGTTATTATATTCTTTATAAAAAATGACCAGACTAAGAGAAAACAGGTATCTTTCTTCGCCCGCTTGCCCATTATGTGGAGGCCAAAGAGTCTATTAATATGATTTAGAATATTCTTCCTTCATAAAGTGATCCCTGATGTATACAACAAGCAAGGTCCAGACCATTAAGTGTGTGTCCATGCACTGCTAGCACATGAAGAGGTCAAGTACGAAGGTTGTGGGACCACAATAAAAGTGGAGAAACTAAATGGATCGTGTGAAAAGGACAAAACTATAATCTACTACCAAAAGGTCTTAACTCTTACTCCTCTTTATTTCTAAAAGGGCCTAAATTCTATCTCGCTACATCTACAATGAAAACTAGAATCATATACAGTAAATAATATATTTCGACATGAAGAGATCCACTGAAAAGCATTGCTTGTAGATTGTGGACCCCTCAAGATGATCACTGTATCTGAACATAGAAGGTGGAGGTCTGCGTAACTAATTTTCGCAACCTGCCGTCTCATTTATTACACAGCAGACGACGCATGTCAGCCCTTTTCTTAATGTCTTTCACAAAGTCGGAGCAAGGCGTATCGGCGTAACTTGGCCGTCGGAACAATACAGCCGGGTGATTTATCATCCGTTCAGGCAAAATTAATCCAAGGAGTAATTATTATGAGCTAAAGCTTTATAGGTTTTGCAGACACATCAGAAGTCCGCTTCTGTGAATGGGAACATTCACACTAGTATTAACAGTACAAGTGTAGTGTGCAGACACGTCAGGGCCCATATTCATAAAACCCGCTAGCATAGTTCCTTGCCAAGTCCGTTTTGGACGACATGACTAGCTACTGAACACATGATCTTTTAGTGGAGTACCTCAGGCTAAACCAGCTAACCTTAGTTGGAGACTAGGAAAACTGATTTTCAATCAATAAACTGCACATTTGGAATATACTTAGCAAGGAACTAAGCTAGCATGGTTTTATGAATGTGGGGCCAGAAGTTTTCTTCCGACTACGGGAATATTCACACTAGTATAAAACTTACAAGTGATGTACATGTATGATACTTGAATGTGTTCTTTTACATTTCTAAACATTTGCTATTTTATATACAGTGGTATAATTCATTCAAGCTTATGAGCGAACAGTCTAAATTATGATTACTATATACGTAAATGACTTTATATTATTTCAATACCAGTATTATTTGTTTTATAGTTATCTTAATTTATTTGAGCACAGGATGCATTTAGATCAAATGACAAGTAATGAGATACTTTTATTTTTCATTCTATTTTAATTCTTAATTTTATTTCCAAGACACACAGGCAAAGGAACACTACTAACACCTTTTATGTTGCTCAACAAATGAAATTCAAAGCGGACCCATACTTTCATCAACTTATAAAAAAATATTAATTTCACACAAGATAAAAGACAGAAATTTGATACTGGAAAGAAGTGAATGTGGTAACTCCGTCATTGTTAGTGATGAATAATGCTAATGAAAATACTAATGTGTTCATTTTAACACCATCATGACTTCCCTCTGGAATACGCTACCATCATCGGGCAGACTAATGATGCCTCGTGTAGACTCCATAATGAATAATATTAACAGAATTTAATGCTCAAAATGTTATTACTTGAAAGTAACACTGGGTGCAATGATGGTGTAAATATCAAAGAGAATATTCTAATCATTTTTTATATTGACATCAAAGTGCTTTTTTTCAGTGAGATCTGAATTTCTATTTAATTGAACAAGCAAAGAAAATTGAGAAGAGTATTATATTCTGAAAAAATCTGAAAAAAGACCTGAAAAAAGCTTTTAATAGGGAACTTTAATAGAAATAGATCATAATTTCTCAATTTCTAATTAGAGATTATTTTGTCTGTGTGAATGTAATTTCAATTTGACATCACAAAGAGTCACATCCATGCGCATATTAATTGCTGAGTTTGGTATTTCTGCAAGATAATAAGCTCTAAAAATGATTCAACATAAAAAGAGTAATGTTTTCTTCTCCTTGGTCATAATCTCTATTTAACATCAAAATAAATTGCTTTTTGTTTGATTCAACATGAGAGATAATTGTTATTTGTTCAATTCAACATCAGAGATAATTTAATTTGAAAAATCTTAATTTCTTCTTTATATTTTTAAAAAGATTAGCTTTTCGGCAAGTTAACAATTTCCTTTCATCATCAAAGAGAATTATACGAGAGCTTATTCCCTATCTTATATACTCTCCTCTGTGTTTGTTTGCTTGTTTTTCATGTACATGTAATTCTCCTCTGAGATGTACAAAAGGTGTTAAGATGAAAGTGGGCGTGAGTATTAACTAGCTTAAAATTGAACTATCAAACAAGGTTGTCTTGTTTTGTTATCAGAATCCAGATTCTACTCAAGGGGATCAGCAGGCAATTTTAATTAGAGTAAACAAACAAAACAGAAGAGAAAAATAACCACTACTTCAGATAATTACTTTTGAAGCCTTCAATCTGGTATATATTTAAGTTAATAAAAAAAGATGAAGAAAATATAAAGTAGATAATATACAGTGTAACCAACAATTATTTGGACACCCTGAAAAATAGGAAACTAACTATTTTGATAATTTCTCAAAAATGGTCTTATATTGTATCTTGATTTCAACAAAGCAGCATCTAATAAACACATACAATGAATTTTAAGCATCTTTTTGCCAAACGTTTTCTTCAAAATTTGTTCTAGCATCATTTAAATTAAAGTGATTTTTTCAAGGTGTCCAAATAATTCTTGGTTACACTGTATATACATTGCATCTAGAGGGCAAATTACTAATTGTCTCAAAGTACTTCCAAATTGAATACAATGAAGAGTAACATACCCAAATGAGCTCTAAATAAGTAACAACAATAACTGACTTGGAATAACAGAAATAAATACATTTCTGTTGAATATTTCCATTAGATAAAATGCAAATCCTCTGATGGTTTTATTTTACCATTAAAAGCAATCATCTAAACCATTATTGATATTTTGAAAGCTAAATAAGGCCTATAATGCATCTCTGAAAGCTATTAAAGATCAATTAAATCATATCATGAATCAGAAGTTATGTTTTTTAACTGTAAAAACATTTGCAAGAGGCATTTAAACTTCATAAAAAATAAAGCAAGGATTTTTCAATACTAGACAACATCTCAGAATTGATGAGACTAGATCTTAGAATTTCTCCCAAGAGATATGGATGATTTAAAGGATAAAAATGGTCCATTAAGTTTGGGTTTAAAGAGGTTCAAAGGATGTTAGGTGATTTAAAACAGAATTGTGTTACCATCACAACAAACTTTGCTCCCTAGATGCAGTTATTTTTCATAACAGCTACATGTTTATTCTCTAGACTTTAAATTGGTGTTTGTTTGATTTGAAGGATAATTCATCTTAGTTTATGTTTATTTTAAAAGAGAGAGAAGAGTTTCTTTTAAAAGATTTTCTGCTCATGCGAGGAAAAACATTCATGTAAAGAGAATAATCTCTGCAAACATATTAAAGGTGCACCTGTTAAGTGTCAGATATTGCCCAAAATGACATTTGAGACTTCAATCCTGTACCTAAATCATTGTAAGATATGTCCGACGGACGTTTATGAGGTTTATGGCCGTTAATTAACGCTTTTGAGCTGAATGATAGATAGCGTCATACTAAAGGGGCATATGAAAAAATCTAACCCTATTTTATTCTTCTCTTACCATAAGCTAAACAACACGGTAGAAGGGAAACGAGGAAGCTCCAAGTAGTTTTCGTGGAGTTAGACACTTTACATGCATCCCTTTAACACTCCATGAAGTTATTATTACAAGGATTTCAAACCAATCAGTTGATGAGACTTGCGGGATTAAGCACTTTGAAGCGCTTAGTGACAAAAGTGTATAATAGCTCAAATGATAAGTGTTATAAGAGTTTTATTGAGAGGGAGTGATTGCATTTTTAAAAAGAAGATACTGGAAAAAGAGAAGTCTCTGACTTTATCACATTTACTTCATTTAAAGCCAAATAACAGTATATTGGGAAAGTTGCCGAAAACATCTTTATTGGCCAAGCTAATTGATCGATATTGTTGAATTTGTATGAAAAAGGGCTTGTGTGGTAAAATTATATTTTTAATTTGTTTGTGTGTGGGGCGTTTCCCAAAACTGTTATTTGGCTTTATATTCCACATACTAAGAATCTTGCTCTACGATTGGTCAAAAGTTAATCACGTGATGAAATATAGTTTCGCCCATCGTTACACTCTGTAGATATCTTGGGTGAAAGTGCGTTACACTCACTAGATAAAAAGTACTATCTACACTCCGCGGTTGCATTGAATTGAATACCAATAAGTGGCGCGATAACTCTATGCGCGCGAATTACAAATTTAATTGTATTCGTTGTGCATACGGTATACGTGTAGTACACTGCATACACTATGCACTGTACATCAGAGGCGTCGATCAGCTGTTCGGAAAACACAATGCATTGGCCGGGGCGAGCATTGTTTGTGAACAATTGCATTGTGTTTTCCGAACAGATCGACGCCCCTGTTGTAGTATCGTACATACAGTGTTTGCATACTCGTTCTGTGTACTCTACTAAAATGGCGGCCACAAACATAAGGTTTGAGCTTTTGGATGAGGATGAAATGGACACGTTTTTACTGGAGAGTGAAAGTAAAAATACAAAGCGACAACTTAAGTTCAGCCTGAAAGTGTTCCAAGATTATTGCGATGCGGGAATCATACATTTTGACAAACTGTCTGACATGGACTTGAAATCGCTAGACCAAGTGTTGGGGAGATTGTATGCTGGTGTGAAATCGCGAAATGGTGAGTCATACAGTAAGAAATCTCTACAAGCTTTGAGGTATGTGGTCTGCAGAGACATTTTTTGAATTTGCGAGACATAGACATTATCAAGGATACCAACTTTGCGAAACCTGGTCGAGTGTTCAAAACTGTTCTTCGGAAACTCAAGGAAGAGGGGAAAGCCAATGTAAAACGGCATGTCAGTGAAACCGGCATGAACACGATTCAAGACAGTCTAGTCTATAGACCAGGTCCAGGACTCTCCTTGTGGACTACAACGTAAAGTTTTCAATTTCATCGACATTATGACCAATTGTGCGAACAGGGGTGAAAAGAATTTGCATGTTGAACTGTTATGGAATTGTCATGGAATAACATATTGGTAAGTAGATCAAACCTAGTAACACAGTAAAAGTAGACTAGTACTAGATCTAGAAGATCTAGAAGATGAGGAATATAAAGCAAATAATCACCTTTTGGTTTCAGGCGATGGCAAACTATCACTTCCTCGGCGATCTGAATGTATACGCTATCTTTCCTCAGCTTCGCTTCGGAAAGATAGCTACATCCAGATCGCCTCGGACGTGATAGTTTGTCCCATCACCTTCACCAACGGTAATTATTTGCTTAATGTAACCTTCTGTGGTAAATCAGACTATACACACTGGCCTAGAGTTATTTGTCAAATTTTATTCAGAGCACTGAGAAATGTGCATAATTCCTCTGAACCTCATAGCTTGGATAGAGGGACTCAAATCCGACATGAAACATCTGCAGCAATTACGCTAGTTGAAATACCGGAGTCAGATAACTTAGAGAGACAGACACAATAGTTTATGATTTGTGATTCTCGGAAATGCTTTTAAAAGTAAACACCTTCAGAACAAGAGGAAAAATTGGCCTAATATGTATAGTTTTATGTTTGGATGAATTTGAAATATGGTATATTTTTAAAACTCCACTACATAAGCAGATCTGAAAAAGCAATGACATACAATAACGTTTGCGGTTTGCATACATTTTTGCCGATATACATTCTAGAAATTTGGTCTACGTGATCACATACACATATGGTCCCTTCAACTTAAAATTGATAAATGATTTTAATGAAGTGGCACTGAAAGTTCTTTATATGGTAAACTTAATTTCAAGTCGAATAGATAATATCCATACTGCAGAAAGTAAATTAAATTAATCAGTAATGTGCTGCGCAAGCGGTTGACGTAGTTCAGACGATTTATGATTGGTGTGCATGGTGCCCTTGAATCATCTTCAATAGGGATAAGTATTCTGAAATAACACAGGATATTACATAGACTATATTAAATTCTTTCAATTATATGTAACTTTCAATCCTAAAGAAGACTGTTTTGTATTTTGAAACAACACAGGAAATTTCACAGTATTTTTCCTAGGGCTTCATTTGAATATGAAGCGCTAAAGCTCTAGGAAAATAAGTCATAATACCACCGCTTTTTTAAAGGCTACTGCTAGCAGACAAACGCTAACCATATTTGGTCTGTGAGAATTCCATATCAAAGAGTTTCATAAACTGTAGATGGCAGTGCTTTCTGATCTCCAAAACGGAACCTTTTTTTTCCAGTGGAAATGGTAACATATATCTGCAATCCTCTTGCATTAGACATTACACAAATACAGACAACTACGTTTTGTACCAAAAACATACAAATTGCAAAATGTGTAAATTGCAATGCTTTTCAAGCTTTGAACATCATGTCTTCTCATGGGTTGAATATGGTGATGTATGAAATAATACATTTCCTTCATCTGCTATTGCCTCAAAATTTACTACTGATGGCAATGCTTTTCAATCTGTGAACACATCACTTCTGGCATGGTAATTTGAGAAACGCTCTACTATTACCATCAATTTACCTACAATATCAAGAACACACACACACACATACACACACCGCTTTATCAATGCCAGAGCGTAGTGATGAGCTAGAACATGGGGTCGTAAATTCAAGTACAAGTAATAAAAGTGTGTATTATGTTCTTCTGACCGCTTGATTTCATTTGAACATGAACATGTTAGTAATTATGGAGGGTTGGTTTGCAACACAGTAAAGGGGAGGGGAAAGTTTGGTGGTTGTTGGGAGGAAGATACATAGGGGTGATGCATGTTCTGTGATGACAACTTGATCTTTTGATTTGACATTGAACCTTTGCATTGCCATATAAAAACAGGCTAGAATTCACTCACACAAAAGGTGTTTCCAACCTAAAACATGGATTTCTAACCCTAGATATATTCGCCAGGTTTAATCTAGAATGCTTGTGGCTTGTAATTATCACATTTCTGCCCACTCTTGTTCAACTCGACCTCGTTTTTATCCCATCCCCCACAATCTCCTCTTCTTCATCCTCATCAGTGTTCTTCCCTTGTCACTATCTCTATCTCCCTTCATCAATTTCACTCTCCAATGCCCCCACACTGTCCATTCCTCCCACCCTCTCTCCCCTCTCTGCTTCTTCTTCCATACTCTTGTCCATTCCCATCTATATACTCTCTCTTTCAGTTCTGCCGCTGTCTCACTTTAAAACAAAATCTCATCTTATGATTTATTTATATCCCCTTTGGTCTCCATTTCTCATTAAGGTCTCTCCCCCTTTCTCTCTTCATTTTCTATTTTTATCTCTTCTTCTCTTTCTTCACTACCAATTTGTCCTTTCTTCTCTCCATCTCCTTACTATTCTAATCCTTTCTCTGTTTCTTATTTTGTCCTCATCAACCTCAAGCTCTCAATTTCCGACTCTCCCTATCCATGTCTCCTTTTCTATTTCCCCCTCTCCCGCTTTCTCAATCTCTTCCCTCATTCTTTCTCATTCTCCCTGTTCCCCCTCCCTCTCTTTCCCTCCTCTGCAGTATCATTTCTTCCGGTTTCAAACTCTTCTTTTCTCTGTCCTTCATTTAACCCCACTTATTGCTTCTAGGGCAGCGCTCTCATTCCCACACAAACTGAGGTAGGAAAAAGAAACACATCTGAAACATGACGCCCCCATCCTCTCATCTCCCGAGGAACCCAGTCTACCCACACTGTCTCCCATTGGTGACATTAACCCATGCAAAGCTAGTTGATTTTTGGTATAATCCGCATCTCCCATGGAGTATCAAAGTAAAAATGTCACGTTCTTTTAAAATAACAATAGTAGGGGTCCCGAACAAGTTGTCATCTGATCCCAGCTTTTGAAGTTGGGTTGGAGCTGGCCGGTTGCTATGAATAGCAACGGCAATGTAACACATCTCTAGCTTGCCTTACAATGTTTAAAACTGTTGCCCATGGCAATGAAAAGCTCTGATATCACACTGCGCCACTCGATATACCCTAGCTCAATTTGTTATGTGGACTGGTTCTGAAGGGCTTAACCAGGTCAAGCAACAATAATAACCTGTTGGCGGTCACTGTGAATGGTCAGTTTCATCTCGCTTCGTGCGTAACATGTGACCTTGTATTGAACTAGTTCTGTGGACAAATTTTGTTTCCAATTGATAATTTGAGGGGAAAATTGAAATGACAACATTTACATATTTTACATTTTTTTAGTCCACTACATGTATAATTATGGTCATTCTCAAATTAAGTCCTAGGATGCCTTTCAGAACAAATTGGGTGACATTTGTGGTTCTAGGACTTTCTCTCCATTTTTTCTTCTCGATATCTTACTTTATCCTCTACTTCTCTCCTATTGCATGAGATAAGAAGGACATGGTCACACACATTTGCACATCCTAACACATACTGACATATACTATAGTTACAAATGCGTACACACATTAATACTTGCACATCCACATTTCGACAGTGAGTAGCTACACATCAACACTCGAACACACCAAAAAACACACAAACACTATAATAAACTCACAAACACTCAATGAGCCAAAATACAACAACAGAAACAAACAAACACAAACATATCTCCTATTTCCCTTCCACTCAGTATTCTCTCAAGTTTCCTGTATTCAGCTTTGTTCTGACAGCCGCGAACGATAAACCGTGGAATAAAACTTCCATGAGCATACCACCTCCCGTAATCGTATAGGGCAATGAATCTAGAGTTACATGTACCTCCTTTATTGGCCCTCCCTGCACGAGCTCTCAAGCTCTGATCGTATTCTCTTCATTAATTTACACCCATTATACCCACTTACCCAAGACAGAGAGATGGTGAACAAAATGCTAGAACAATTCAAAACAATGCTCAAATATATCAATGCTTGCCTGATAAACACCAGAGTAATGCAATAAAACACTAACAAAATCTGCATTATCAGTAAATAAATAGCTCAATAAAAAGCCGAGTTAAAACAACAAAAATATTTTAAATCATTCAGAACCCCAACATATTCTAGCTGGAGGTTTATGGAAAATGCATGTTCTAAGAAAACCAAATTGTCTTCAAAGGGTAAGTTAACACTTCCCTTCTACTATTGAAAGCTTGTATAGAGTTGTTACATTTGAGAACAAGAAGGGCATTAAGTCACTCTCTAAACTCCAGAGATAATTATGATTAAAGTTTTGGAGCTTTGTAGAAAAAAGATATAGATCTCTTTTATATTTGATCAATATTATTGTATTATTATCTGAGAAAAACAATTCTGCATGTCATAAAAGAAGGTTGCAACCTACAAGATGTATTTATAATGCAGAAGTCATTTTAATCCAATTTAACGTCTTTCTTGATCTCACCCAACAATAACATGATGCACCAGATTCAGGTAAGGTTAGATTCACCCTTGTGAAGTGTTGTTGCACCCAGATCTGCTGAGATGGCCTCCTATAATGACCAATCTGACACACTCTCAGAGATCAAGTTTCCTACAAACAACCAAATCAAATCTCCACAAATTCACCCCAAACTAGCTCTGGGTTGAGAAACATATGAGCTCAATCTGACACACTCTCAGAGATCAAGTTTCCTACAAACAACCAAATCAAATCTCCACAAATTCACCCCAAACTAGAGCTGGGTTGAGAAACATGAGCTCAATCTGACACACTCTTTAAAAGAGATCAAGTTTCCTACAAACGACCAAATCAAATCTCCACAAATTCACCCCAAACTAGCGCTGGGTTGAGAAACGTGAGCTGCATGTCGACTCCATTATAAAAGATTACACTTGTTTACACACTTGTTGACCAACAAGAGGGGTTTGTTGGGCCAGCATACATCAGTTGCAATCTCTTAAATTATCATGGCATTGAAGGAAACCCGCTTACTAATAATACCATTACCTAGACTTCATTTCTCTGTATAAAAATCCTAGAAACAAAAAAAAAAGGAAAATAATACAGTTGCTCCAAAAATTCACTGTTTTTGATTTCCTGAAGGGAAAAGCAACCGATAGTTGAATCCAATCAAGGATTGAAAATGAGGGATTAACGTTGCAAGGATTTCACAATAGATCTATGTAGGATGCAAGGCTTATATCGGATTCTCTACATTGGCGCACTGGCACAGTTTTGCAAGGGTTCACGCTACTTAGCTGCTAGTGAGTGGTACAATTTTTCTGATTTTTCCCCCAAACAGCATGATTTTTTCCCAAACATGATATGAGTTTACCCAATTACAATATGATTTGGCCTGAATATGATATCATTTATCCTGAATATGACATGCTTTTGCCTGAATTTGAGGTGCATTATGCCCAAATTTTGCATTTGTCAAAACTCTCAGGGGGGGGGGGGGAGAGGTATAGGGTGGGGCTGCAGCCCCCCCCCCCCCCCCCCCTCCCCCTGCTTCTTACACCTATGTTTCTCCACGAGTATTTGGGTTGAGGATCAATGGTGATTTAGAGCAAGGCACTATTTGCAGACGGGGTGAACATCCAAGGAGATTTATTTGCGGACGTGCTTCTCGTCTTACCACGGAATCGCTTCAGGGAGAAACATTATCGCTCAAACAGAAGGTGGGTGAAGGGGGGGGGGGGGGTCACCGTGGATAGGGGGCAACAAGGGTTGAGTGATAATGTTTCTCCCCGAAGCGATTCCATGGTAAGTAGAGGGCCCGGCATTCTGGCCTAGGCTCACTAGAATTAGCTTCGGGCCACCAAGTTTACTTACATACATGTAAGCTTACAATCTGATATGCCGCTCTTGTTCTTAGTTTGCTCAAAATGAGCACTATAGCCTGCTAGCCTGGGGCTACCACAAATTAGATTTGGGTCACCAGATACTGTTTGGATGCCTGATTTTACTTGCCTATTCAATTTACAGTCTTACATAATAAAGAGACTTGAGGTTATTCTCTGTTTGTAGTTTGGGTCTGAAAACCAGATTCCCCATTTGGGCCCCTAAAGTTTGAATATCATGATCTTACTTGCCCCTATACTGCGTCATAATATTTTTGTAAGAATTAATGTTTCAGCAGTGGCTAGTATTGCACTATCGTGTTAAGATAAACCAAAATAAATGATATTGTGACATAAAATAAAGTTTTGAATGTAATTTGAAAAGCCTTCACTGTTTTTGTGTTTGTACAATAAGGGAGAATCTGGTTTGTGAAGTTTAGGTCAAAATGGTAGCAAGTGTTTAACATCTTATCTAGATAACCCTGTGTGCACAGTCAACATATCAGATAACAATAATATTCATTGTGTCAACAAAGTTACTAGAATCCTTTAAGTGATGAATAAGGTTGAAGATTCCTAGATTCAACAATCTTATTTGTGTTCTTTGTGGTACAAAGGAAGTAACACATATATTCTTCCATTCTAACCTAGATAAGCCTGCAGCTGTATGAATGCATACATGTATTACACAGATAAAGTGGTGAATGTGGCTTTTTAGAATTCCTAGAAATGTGTTTCTGTAAACAAACTTGTGTTGGTACAGTTCGTGTCAACTATATGGTGGATTAGAGGAGATAATTTAAGTTCAACTTGTGTATTGATAAAGCTTTGTGACATAGCAAAGTACAAGGAAATCGTATGAGTGGGTTGATATTCCTCGAGTATCGTCTCTTGGCTTTATGTTGGTGCAATAAGGTGGTAACCAGTTTGTGCAATTTGATGCAAAAAGTCAGTGTATCTTGTCTGTTTTTTACTAGTTTATCTTTCTTGCTTAGATAAACCTTAATGACATAAAGTTGTGTACTTTGCAGGACAGAAGTGGTTTAATGTGGTCGTGTATAAACATCATCTAATACTCTATGGTGTATTTATACTAAAAGAAAATTCTTATAACAAATCTATATTTCATCTTTGTTTAAAAATGTTATAAATTATAGAATATTAGCTCATTGTTATGTTACAAGCACTGCATTATCCCAGGCAAGTGCAAATGTTACTTTTTGAAATTTATATCTTTTGCAATTTATTATTAATCATATTATATCAAGGTGCTTTCTTTAATAATTGTAAGCAAAGCATTGATACTCCTTTACACCTAAATAGCAATTTAATCCTTTTTAGTGAGAAGGGGAATAATCAAGGAAGTGGCGTAGTAAATGTTTTAATAAAGCGGGGAAAATCAATGTAATTTTTGGTGCGTAGGTGGAAATAAGCACTGCTATCAGGCTGCTTTGCCACAAGCTCTTGCCTTTTCCTTGTTTTCGGAGGAAATTAAATGCCAAGTGAGTGTCAATGGGACAATAACAAGCGCTAAACAAGCTACGACAGGGGATACAGTCCACAAGAGCTATAGCAAGTAGCATGGTGGCATACCCATCGGGAACCAGTGAAGGGGCGAAAAGGTGTTGAAAATTGAAATTGAGGATTCAAAAATGTTCTATTGAAATATTGTATGAGCTGTTAAATTTGCGAGTGTTTTATTTTATATTTTCTCTTGCAGCCAAGTGGTTGAATTTGATACGTATCGAACATAGTTAACATAAATTGAAAATGTTGGTTCATTAAAAAATAATTAAACAATAAAAGTAATAAAGTGGTCTCTGCCTTATGGATACTATTTAAAGGGGTAGGATTTAACCAAACACATCGTATACCTTGCAAATATATGCATAATCAATTAAGGGGAGATTACTTGAACTCCCTAAATGTGATACCTAATAATTACTTATAAATACATTAGTTTGTTGGGAAGTTATCCGACAAGGATTGGCATCATGGGCCTCGGATTAGATATGATATTGTGTATGTCTTGATGTGATGACACACGCGGTACCCCGGGGTACCGTTGTACCCCGGGGTACCGCGTTGTGTAGCGCCATCTTGTGTCCACTAAAGCACAACTGCATTGCGTTGTGCAATGCAGTGGCAGCGCGCGCTTGCATGCACGCTATACCCGGTACAGCCCTAAAAAATAAATAATTAATTAAACAAAATGGCGGATATTCGTTTGGTACCCCAGGGTACCATTTATGTCATCATGTGTTCCTCCCCACGGAGGGGGGGGGGGGGGGGTGGGGAGCAGCAGAGTGGTAGAAGAGGGATGTTAATCTACAAAGGGGGAGGGGGGGGGGGGCAATTGCCTCCCATGACCTTCTCCCTTTCTTTAATACCACTGAGTAGCATTGAATGAAAGTGGCATGTGCCCCTCCCCTCAATTGTTTGTTATGAATTGCGAAAAAAAATGTAAAAAATGAAATAGTTAATAATAAAATGATAATTAGAATGTGTCCCCTACCCCCCCCCCCCCCCCCTTCCCCCCCTCCCGGATAAGTGGTATGCCCTAATGAAAAATGTCATGCTACCCCACTACTGAGGGTATATATAGCAGGCAATCCGCTACCCCCAGAAGCACCCCTCAAAGTGTTGATGAATTTGAAACTAGTGGGGTGTAAGAGAAAAGCTTAATGGCTTTCTGTTTTCTTTTTGTCTTTCCCGAAGTCCCATTGGTAGCTTGAATAGCAGACATTGGAATCATATCAACATCAAACATGAGTTAACAATAACATTTTTTGTTGAGATATAAGTATGCCATGGTGTATGTGCCTTTACTGATGTAGGTTTTTATAAACACTGGGGCCAGTATTCAATTCAATGTAGTACTCAGATTTAGTAAGAAAATCATAACTTGTCATTTGTTAGACTAAGAAATGTACTAATCTGATATTCAAATCATATTTAAGACGCTATATTAAGTAATACCAGGTCTAAGCAATACTTAAATTGAATATACTAATTAGATATCAATTGGTTGAGTAATTCATGGCTTGAGCCAAATTTAAAGTAAATTGCTTTATTTAAATTTTAAAAAATGTAATTAATATAATAATATATAGCATTTATAGAGCACGTATCTAGGTGCCCTATTCAGAGGCGCATTATTACCCTTGGTCATCAGGTACAGTTCAAACCCGCACAATTATCTTGTGCACCATCTCAACTCCCAGGGGAGCATACTAATTGTTGAATCGAATATCAGCCTGGGTGCTCAGTGCGAGTTTGATTACTCTTAAAATACCATCCGTATCAAATTCACAATGGATATCAATTGAAACTGTTATGGCACAAATAATAATTAGTTGTTTTTATACCTCTGCATAATATGATCTAGATCCCTCGCTTTGGGCTTAAAAATAACATATTAATTACACAAAATAACAATTACCAAATTGCAAATTACAATATGTGCTACAAGGTTCTTTGCATTACGGCTGAAATGGTATTGAATGACAATAAACTGGAATTAATCATATTTACAGACATGATGTGTTTTTATCCATTAGTTGTCATGGGCAACATGAATGGAAAAAAAAACATAGCGAATGTAGACTCAGCCATGCAATTAAATAATCATGTTAAACAATATCGAATGGGTGTCAATTATAATTAGTACAGTACTGAAGCACAAAAATAATTATGGTTGCCATAATTACCTCCCTACGTACCTACAAATTCACAAACCCTAGATTAAAAATAAATTATATCAATTGGATTGTTTTTTTTTACTAACGCTTTGACACTTTTGATATAATGCAATCATATATATACATACAATACAGGCCAAGAATTTGGAATTTGGTTAACCCTTTGGATACAGAAACCTGATGGCTATATGTGCAAAGTCTGTGGGGATTTCAGAATCTTCACGGGAACAGGTTATTAACCCCTTGACCACAGGACCGAGTGGGTTGTGTACAAAGTCTATGAGGATTTCATAAACTCGTTGGGAACGGGTTAATTAGTGTGATATTGGCTAGAAACAGCAACAAATATATCAGTTAAGAATAGGTGATCAGTATGGAGGAGGACTTATACTTAATAAACATAATCATGTTTAAACCATCAAGTACGCCGCCACAGAAAGCTCCTCTTGTCAAGAGAGGACAAATGAATAACGAACAACACCTGCATGTAGACAATTAAAGGGATCCATTAACTTTGTCAAATTCATCAAAACTACCAAGAACTTTCACATTTCTCTTGTACTTTCTTGTTTGGCTAAATGACATTAAACTGAAGAAGGAATTTGGGTTTTGACTTTGCAAAAGTCTCTCTAATTAGGAGTCTGGAAGGCTTTTTGATTGTACAAGAATCAATCAGCAGTAGATTAGGTGAACAAAATCTGATATCAACGTTTACTTTTTTCACTGGTAAACTGTGTTTCTTTTTTCTATGCAACTATCACACATCACTCAGAAGTATCTTACCATGATATTGGTGTATAAACTAAATGATATTAACTAAATATCACCTTTGAAAAGTCTTATGAGTTAGTGGATCACTTTAATTCAAGTGGGCTGCAACTAATAATAAGTCACGTTATTTGGTGAACATCGTAAATCATGATCCCATCGGGAGATTGCATTTTTAAAGAGAATCATGGTTTATCAGGATTCATGATAGTGTGTGTTTATCAGTTTCCATAACATTTCAAGGATACAGTTGATCCATTTCTTCATTTGCATATTAATTGCTTCTACAAGGAGAAACTTTTGATTCTTGAAGCAGCACGTACCAGATTTCTGATTGAAGGATTTTGTTATATCTCTTAATACACAAAAGTCTAAAATCACACCTAATTGCATCTAAAACATAAACAGGGGGATAGTTCCTTCAGCATCAATCTGTGAGGAGATTAATCGAAAGAAAAACAACAGTAAACAAGCATGTTCTGTGTGCAAATTCTACTTCAAAAACACTGATTTTAAAGGGATAGTACAGTTTTTGACAAACTTATATTTTGTTGAAATAATGATTAAATAGAGAGATCATCAACAACTATTTTAAACCTCTTTTGTAAAATTTTGAGCATTTTATTTTGTTTTTCTTAAATCATTGAATAAACCTGGGGCCCCAGGTTTATTCCGATCGGATATATTTATTGATTTTTATTTTCAGCTGTTTCTGAACCGATTTTGATCAAATAAGTTTATTCTGTCATTAGAATTGTATGCTCTTTCAAATTTGACACTCAGTTTTTCTTACCTCACACAAAAAACTTTCTTAAAGTACCCTCTATACCAAAACGGCCGTTAAATCGTAGGGATTTTAAAGGCAAGCATCACTAGATTTAAAATGTAACAGTGGGATAATCTCTTCAGCTTCAATTTCAGAGGGGATTATATCAAAATTGATGCACGTTTCATTCGTTTCATTTTCTACATCTTAGCCTATAATTGGATATATTATGGTGAATCAATTGCATCAGCATCTACTTTGTATTCATTCCCATGTAATGCAATACCTTCATCCTGTTATCAATACAGATGAGAGTGGGGGGGGGGGGGGGGGGGGGGAGCATATTCATTTAGCATTTAAATCAGATACCTGTCATATACAATTGCCCTTCACATGCTATAAATTTGATTTATCTTCCACGTCAAATCTAATCAATTACAGTAAATATGGCCTTTACTCTACTTAGTGTTATTGATTAAATTAATGAGTATAATGCTTAACAAGGCATAACAACTGGGGCACGTTTCCTTCTGCTGTATGCATTTATTATGGTTTTATTTTTTGTGGATCATTGGTCCATCACATGCATTTCTTATGGAAGGTGAAAAGGAGAGTGTTAGAATTGCAACCTTTTCTATTCTTTAATGATTTTGTATTAATGCAAATAATATTGTCTTTCAAATATAGAATCATGACTATTTCCAGCACCCCTTGCCCCTTCAACACAATTCGATTTTTAGTATAATTAATATAACAATTGGGACTAGCCTGTATTGGTTAACCCATTCAGGACTGGTAAGGAAAATAGTCGGGCTAGGGTCTATGGAGAATACGCAGTATACATGTAGAAACATTAATAAGTCCTTAGCCTGTAAATTAAGATTTTCCAGGAGGCAAAATAGGTGCTGACCAAGTTGCAACTTATTCCTATTTTGACTTGCTACTATGTTTTCTCCACTATAATTCTCAATGCCTAACGTAGATATATGATGTATGCAATATTTCAAATAAATAGCCTTTCATCCTATAGGCCAATGGCTGGAGTAATTTAATTGAACTCTTTATGAGTGGAAGTGTGAATTGCTTTCTAAACGAAAAGTCCTTCCACTGCGTGATTGTGTAATTGACCTTGACAATAATGGACACGATTTGTCAATTGCTCATCGACTATGCTAAGAAAACCTAATGGACCATTTGCACAACTATTGACGCTTTTTTATAGGGACGACCTTTCAATTTAATACAGACAAGTAAACGGGTAAGTATAATTATCTCGTCGTCGATTGCACCTGATCTAATGTTCATCTGAGAAAGAAAAAAAATGTTCCAATTTCATTCTGTTGGCAAATAACATCTTAAAGCCATTGCCTACTAGAACGTGATGGGTCCTGTATTACCACTACGGGATTGGAAACTATAATAGGGGACAGGTTATTGGAATTTCGAAATGTGTTTTTGCTTTGTAAATACACATGAGCTCAGACAATAACAAAAAAACAGTAAACAAGAG
>JBAMJV010005059.1:0-28404 GCA_037951105.1 Echinarachnius parma | reverse complement strand
TCTGCAGGGACCGCGGAACCGGGGGGGGGGGGGGGGCTGGGGGGGCTGCAGCCCCCCACTTTTTTGGCTAAAAACAAAGAAATACATAAGCGTAAAATAAAGAAATACATTACAGTACAAATGTGATCAGCCCCCCCACTTTTAAATCATTCCGCGGTCCCTGATCTGTGTCTTGAATTGGACTTGGGACTATATTCGCTAGATCGGTATCTCAGATTCGCTGAGAAATTAATATGCCATACAGCAGGCTCCATGCAGTCTTGGATTACCAGCCTGTTCAGGGACCACGGAATGGATTTGAAAGTGGGGGCTGATCAAATTTGAACTGTAATGTATTTCTTTATTTTTAGCCAAAAAAGTGGGAGGGCTGCAACCCGCAGCCCCCCCCCCCCCCCCCCCCCCCCGGTTCCGCGGTCCCTGCTGTTTGTGGCGAACATATGGCTCAACAGTACTGTTAAACAAATTATTTACGCCCCCTCCGCCCCCTCCCCCCCCGGCCCCCGCCCCTCCCGGGCGCGCGTGCACGTTAGCTTTTGCACAACCACCACGTGTTCGATCTCTCTGCATGCATGCTGTGCATTATATAAGTGCATGCAGTGCTGCAGTGGACGTTGATATTTCTTTGTTTATGTTGTGCACGTCCAAGTGGTTCTTCTACACATGGCCGGGTTCAGTTCACCTCACGGAAAATGGCGAAAAAACGGAAACGTAACGAATACATGACCTATTTGAGCGACTCAAATGTAAAAGTTCCTCGACAGTCAGTTTTCAACTGGAAAAGACAACATGAGCAGAGCGATCAGCAGTCTTGTGACATTCTCGCGGTCGGCATGACGTCACAGTCACGTGATTTCCCTAACTACGCGATCGGCCATTTTGACAAAGGGGCAAACAATTAGCGCGAGCGAGTGTTGACTGTACTGTGCAGTACTCTTGACATTAGTTAGCACGCTCATGTACATTCTGAACTTCAACAAATCGGGGCGAATTACATATCAAAATGAAGAACAATAATCACAGATCACAAATCTGAAGTTAGTTTTTTTAAACGCCTTACCAAAATCCAGAAAAAACAGATGTTTCATGGTCACTTTCTGCATTGCGTTTTGTGACCGTCGATTTCACTAGCGATCTTCGCGATGGGGATCGGCGGGGGATCGTTTAGCCGATGCGTGCGGCGCGGTGCAGTGCACAGTACAGCAACACACGCAGCCAGCGGCCACGGTGATTGGCGATTGCATGTCAATCGCGCGCTGTCCCGATTGAATTTATGCATGATATCAGGAAATGTAAATAGATATATTGTATTTAATAAATTAATACATATCTATTAGTATTAATACAATAATAATGATATACTTTTAATAATCTAGGCTGATTAGTTTTATAAGTTTTGTTAAGACTAAAATAGGCTAAATAAAAATAAACAAACGTTTATAATAGTTATGACATTATGATGAATTCTTTATCAACCCATCTTACCTTGATTTTTTTCTCTTTTATTTTACAGGGCTCGGCAGATTATATTTACTTCAGGAGAAGTAAGAAATAACCGACAACATGATCTTCAAAAGATGAATGTTAATCACCAGATTTGTAAAGAGCGACACAACATAGTACTTACTTCCCACGTCGCTTTTGATCTTGAGCTTATTTGAATCAACCATGTGACCATATTGATAAGTAATTTAAAGATATAATAGGATAGTGGCACATGCACCCCATTTATTCTAGAAAAGAAAACAATATAAAACATGAGATGACATTTAAAAAAAGGAATGTATACTGTGTGCCCCTCCTCCCCCAATAAATTTAGTGTACCCCCAATCAGACTGACCATATGCTACTACCCCACTGATATGGGGGTCTTTAAAAGATATGTAGGTAATTTCATAACGCAGCGTTACCACACATACATATCATTCTTCCCGATATTGATTCGGCGATGAACAAGATAGTTCCCAGTAGTACCCATTTGTTTTTAATTACCCTTATGATATTATCTGCAAACTTTGATTATAAATGATCTGCGCAATACAAGTTTGTATAACTTCATTTCATGTCGCCTGGTTGTTCTTTATGTGTAATAAAGTGCAACATTCGGTACTTGCAATTTCATTTCATGTTAGAATAAAAGATGAAAGTTAAAAAGACATGTACGCAACATGGCATGCAATATGAACAGCAATTAAAGAACAGGTGGAACAAATCATGCAATAATAAACTTGACACCCGACAGTTTAAATCTCATCCCAACATATAAAAGTTGAAGGTAGCAACATATTCATTATAATATTTACCCATGTTTTGAAAAGATGTGTTTTATTCTCCTTTAGTCTTTACTATTATGTTGATCAATTTATCAGTAGCCTAATCATGCAATGTTTATAATTATGCAATGAATATATTTCTTTATCATTCAATTTGTATAAATCATAATTATTGTTCAATATGTTGAAAATAAATAAAGAAAAAATCTAACAACATGACACATCAAAATCATTCAACCCGAGGTGAGGTCGACGTGAGCGACCTTGTACCTCACAAACATCCATCATGAAGCAAGCTTGACGTTAGCAAACTTGCATCGTTGTACAAGGCTGACGTTAGCAACCTTGCGTCTTGTCCCAGGACGGTTTGGCGTTAGCGATGGCAACTCGACCTCGCACTGCCGTTGCCAGCATGAGGTAAGCATTCATATTATTTATATGATTTTCCTGTGTTAGAATTTAAAAAAATGAAGAAACAAGTTAATAATGAATTTTATCAAAGAAAGACACAAGTCGGGTATAATTACATGAAATTGTTACACATTTCCTACGTAAACCAAAACTAGGAATTTCAATTCTAGATTAGGATTTATAGACCGTAGTATAACTATAAAATAGTAAGATATTCACATGAACATTTTTTAGAAGGGATTAAGTAATAGTTAAACACTACTCAAAGTCAAAACATTCTAGACTAAACAATTCTGAGAAATCTGAATAAAAATTGATCCAAATGACCAAAATTAAATTGGAAAATGTTTAACTATCACTAACATCAGTCACTATCATCAGTCATTTTCCAGCTCAAAATTAGTGGATATGGTTGGAAATTTTGAAAACTGTATTAATATCTGCAATAAGAATACAAAATCACCCGAATGTGACCGAAATTAATAAATGTGCACATCTCAACAACTGGTAGTGTAACTCCTGTATCGCCGCATGATTCGTGCGCGCGCGTGCGACAAAAGCTCCGCCCGAGCTTCGGCTTACACAGGCATGACATGTGGTATACGCCTGGTATACCGCTAAATCCGTATGGCGAGTCCGCTTTTGTTTGCCCCTTCGCGCTCGGTTGTTAAGCGGAAGTTACCGTTCGCTAGTGAAAATCCCCGGATGTCCGACCGAGAGAATGGAAAGCTCCACAAAAAGTACCCGCGCCAGAAGGAAGAAAGATAAACGGAGACACAGACATGACAGATACATGACATATTTGAGAGATAAAAATGCTAAAGTACCACGACAAACAGTGCACAACTGGATCAAGTGGAAACAAACGCAAGAAGGAGCAGACTTCATTGACCCAGAGGCAGAGAAGTCTGAGAGTGAGACTGATGGACATGTAAGTTGAAACTTTCGTCTACATAAATAATGATAAGACTAGTTCTACTTGAGCATGAAGGGGGGGGGGGGGGCTGTAAGTTGTAATGTTCTTTCCGATTTAACAGTGTCATTTTATGTTCTCAAACAGTAATTTTGCGTACGTACTATTGGCTTCTATACCAAGACTGAACTGTCTGTAGTCTATGCAGTGGTGGCGTAGCGTGGCCGTGGTCGGACTGATTTGGGTGGGGGGCATAAAAATTATTGGGGGGGGGGGGGGGGGGGGGGCTCGCCTTGTGTATTTCTTTGTTTGTTCAAAAAATGACACCTTGTGTTTTCTACTGTTTTTTTTTATTATTGGGCCCCCCCCCCCCCCCTCCCCCGGTAGCTACGGCTACGCCACTGAGTCTATGGCTATGCATGATCATGACATGTATTTTTTTATACTTTAGATCTATATTTATTGCTAATTGCCTTCAAAAGTTCAATTAGGGGAATTCATAAGACTATAAGAGGTATTATTTTACATAATTACATTTTTTAATAACCCTAATCTCACTGGGTTATTTTTGTCACTTGAGTCCACTCGGGGGGGGGGGGGGGGGGCGCGCTTTTTTTTAGGCCCCCCCCCCTCAAATCTCGGCAATGAATGGGCTGATCGACTCAAAAATTGGCACACAGGTATAACAAGTCGAGTAGAATAAGATTTAAGAATTTGAAGACAAAATTTGAGTATATGCCAATTTCTAATCTTACGATTTGGGGAAAATTTTGGATTTTCATCTCAAATCGAAATTACAGGATTTCTTCAGTTTTCTGTAAAAATTCTTTCAAATGATGTTATTCATCATATCCATCATGTCCATGTGTTTATGGTGATAGGATATATTATAGGCATTCTATTTGCAGATGTGCCCAAGACTTGTCATGCATGACTGAAAGAACCGATGCAGTATTACAAATTGCATAGAGCATGTGTTCTTTTAGTCATGCATACCAAGTCTTGGGCACATCTGCAAAAAGAATGCCGAAATATATCACTAATTTGCATAAATATTCAAATAAGTATTCCCGGATTTGTCGTCATTGTTTTCATTCTTGTATTATGTATTTTATTTATTTATTTTTCTTTTTTGGAAGAATTTATCTCTGAAGAGTTTGACTTTAAGTAATAACAAAGAAATAATCCATATTATAATTAAAAGCAACAATTATATAACGGATCTGGAGTTTGCAACATGAGATATAGGAATGAGATGGAAGAGCAATTATTGACCTCTGAAATCAGTTCTACAGGTCCGATCGGGGTGAATTATATCTCAAAACATGCGGGAGACTAGAGAAAATAGTCAAGAATTTTGACCGCAAAATGCCAAGCAGTCTAGATTCACAACAAACAAAACAACAAGGTGGGGGGGGGGGGGGGGGCTAAAAGGGCCCCTCTCCATTGGTATTAGGGTTAAAAGGTGCAAACAAATAACTATTTTTTCTATTAATTCCACATTTATTCCTATAGCCTCAGTCACTTGAAGAGGAGCAATGCTCGGATGAGTCTGATGGTGCAAACTCGCAGGTAAGAATATTTTGAAGCACAATCACAAACATCAAAGAGAATGGAATTTTTCTGACTCAATTGAAGTATGATGACAAAGACAAACTTTGGAATATACTGCTAATACATGTGTGCAGCCTGCATTTTTGGAAAGAAAACTAAGAAAAGCACCATATGAAGATAAGGTAAATTGTAAGAAAAATATGACCTGTCCCCTAATTAGCAGGGCTCCACAGTTAAAGGAATAGTTGAGTTTTGGTAGGTGCTATACTATTTATTTTTGTAAAAATTTTTGTGTAAAATTTTAAAGAGCAATATTTAACTAATACAATCATCTTTCTTTGATTAAAATTCGTTCAGAGACGGCTGAAATATCTATGAATATAACAACTTGTAATTTACCTGGGGCCCTAGGTTTATTACAATTAGTGAATTTTGAACCAGCTGTTAACAATTCAAAAAATGCTTTCTCTTTTTAAAAAGTTACAAAATAGGTATTTAATTACTTGTTGGTTATTACTCTATCTAAATCTAATCACTATTTCAACAAAGCATCACATGCACAATATTTTATTCAAAATGGTTGAAATTGATGAGTGTTTGCGTTTTAACGGCTCTTTTTGAATGGTCTTAACTACGTCATTTGTAATTTTGTGTTCCTTTCTAGTTTTAACTGTTGGTTTGTAATGTTAGGAAAAGGGTCAATCCACGTCGAATCAACCAATTTTCAGACATTTTGTCACCCGACCCCCTTCGATTTTGTTAAAATTTGCACCAATTTTTCCCCCAAGTGTCTGACGAAAAACCCCGAAATGTTTATTTCGTCAGTGTAAATAAGCCGTTAAACGTGCCGGTTGAATTTTTTTTTTGCTAACCTCTGAAAAAATAGGTGAATGTCTGCCAATTCCATGAAGTACATTCATAAATTTTTATACTGCGTGTGAGAGAGATTTGAAATATGCCCTTAAGCAATTTTGAGCAAATTTGGGTTGTTTACGACCATTTTCGTTAGCATAATTAAACCATTAAACATTAATTTAGCAAAATTTCCTTTTAACCCCTGAAAATATCTCTCTAAGTACACAAAAATTGGTAACGCTCACAGTTGGACTTCACGTGACCTTTGACCTTTGAACTTGGTGCATTTTTGAAAAAACCCAACTTTGAGGGCGCTTTACTAAAAAATGACTTGACCATCACGCTCATTTTTTTTTTCAATCTGTAAAGGGACTGAAGGTCATTACTACTGTAAAAGAATAGAGCAAAATATTTAGTAAACTTTTTTTAAGCTGTGCGCATCCAAAAATGTTTTCAAAAAATTGAATTTTTCGCTTAAAGCCATTTTCGGTGACCTCGTACGCGAAAACGAAAAATCGACCCGGGATGTAAACAACACATCTTGTAGAGATGACAAAGTTCTTCCAATTTCCAGAAAATGAGAGCTCTGGCTTTTCAAATAAGGCTACGGCAGATGATAAAAAATGGCCAATTTTTTCAGGAAGAAATGGTTTGACCGCGCATTGGTTGCTAGGGGCGGCCGTAAGCCCGTAACCGAATGACTTTGGGGCAAACAAATTTGGGGTTTTCCGTCAGACACTTGGAAGAACAATTGGTGCGAATTTTAACAAAATTGAAGGGGGTCGGGTAACACCCACCGGTTGATTTGACGTGGATTGACCCAAAATTCAGTTTCACCAAAACTGTACTCTCCTTACCAGAACTAAACTATCCCTTTAATTGCCAAAACAAACGTTTGAGATCAACTTAAATGTAAATAAATGTGTTTCGGACGTTACATGGGTTAATTGTGAACACAAAATTGATAACTTGGTGCATTTTTTTTATACTATATATTTATTATTATTCGTTTAGATCATGTAAATTAAACAAAATCATCAAAATACATGATGATTTAATAAGATTTAGATGCTTTAGTCTGCCCCAAATCCACATTTTCACCTGTTTTTCATGTAGATTTTTCTCTTTGTAACCACTAAAAATTAACAAGACACATGATGGAGTGTATAATATGACTAAATGATTGCAGTAATAGGAATGACAAAATAATGAAGGTTTTGTCTATTTCTAGATAAAAATCAATATCCATCAGATTTGTACACAAATCGCAAATACTAACGATTTTCGGGCAGACCCTCACTTACTAAAGGTCATGTGACATGTGACTTTAGAATGGTGTACCTGGTCATTGCGAATTTGGTCTCAAAAGTTGCGCAATACTTCAATGATAAAAGTCATGAAGTCGCGCGGCGATAACTGCGCACGTTGCAGAATTATCGCGAAAAAAGTCGAGGGGGTGGATTCAGCCCCCCCCCCCCCCCCCCCCAGCCTGGTTAGGGTTAAGTAGATCATGTGAACTAACTAGAAAACCCCCAAAAGACTGACAGAGCTACCTTTAAGAAACTTTGAGGAAGAATCCTGTTCGGTAACTCGCATAACAAAAAAAAAATGTGTCCTATGAGTTAGTAATAGACAAAATTTCCAAACAATTTGGGAATAAATTGTAGGATGCAGAAACATTGGTAACTCGCGTTATGGTTTGTGCAGAGGTTTTGATTCCTAAAAATATATACCTAATTACAGCACTCAAAAGACTGAAATTTTAATCTGAAAAGATACTGTGATTATTAGTCATCCAATTTTGTGATTTAAATGATCGAAATGCCAAAAAATATATGTGATATAAAGATTTTCCTGAAATTTGCACAGGGTAGTCCCATATGTGGATTTTTGTGTATGGTTTCAGTGTCTCCTATGTGAACTGAAAGATATAATTAATGGATCATGTTTTATGAAAAAATGATCCAAACAAATTAATAGGATTTGAAATAGAGCCAATTGTTTTTTTTTTTCCTTTCATGTCCACTTTCCCGTGGAAATGCCCCAATCTAAAGGACATACTTGGTAGTAGTATATACTCCAAGAAAATTGGCACCAAATGTTAATGTCCAAGAATTGTGTGCTTCATTTTGATGAAAAGGTGTACTGTAATATATGGGCAATTCCGGATGAGAGAGGCCAAAAATGGAAAATTTAAAAGTTTATGAAATGCAATTACAAAGCATGTTTTAGGAGGACAACGTCCTATATATACATGTATTAGTGGATAGAAAACGGTTTGTGAATAACTTAATCCGTTTTTCTGAAAGCAGTGTTTGAACTTTTAGGGTTTTTGAGGCTTCAGAATTGAAAAAATGACTAAATTCAATACCAAATCAATAAATAATTGATCCCTGAACTCTGTATACTTTGCAGTTATACTAGTATGTGCATAATCTTCTTATTTTGTAAAGCACTTGTTCCAACCGGAACCAATATTTGCTGGACAGAATGACCAAATCTACTCTGATTTGTATGTAATTCCGTTACCGAAATTCCAAGAAAGTTTTTTTAAAGAACTTTAATATTGATGAATTATTCTGTAATTGTAAATCCAATGCTAAAATATGTGTCCTTGAAATCCCAAACACCAAATTCCTTAATGTCTTCACCCATTTCTATGAAAACATCGGTAACGAAATTACATGGTAACGGAATTACATCGGTAACGGAATTACATCGGTAGGGGACGCAACATTAGTTTGACTTCAAAGGGGTAGGAAGTTTTTGAAAGAAAGAGACTCAACCTGCTACACAGGGGGGAAAACAAAATCCAACTTCTGATGAGTAAAAATGTTTGCATATTCAAATCCTCTATCACTAATTGCCTTAAATTGGGGGAAATCGTCAGAGCTGCTGTTTATATCTTCATTGTTTAAAAGCATTTTTTGTTTGTATTTTCTTCTCTATTTCCCAGCCTATCGATCCTGATGGTGAAGCATATCTCGACAGAGACGACGATGTGGAACCCTCGGAGAGTGAGAATCTTGACGAAGAAGACAATGGGGAACCTTCAGAGAGTGAGAATCTTGACGAAGAAGACAATGGGGAACCCTCAGAGAGTGAGAATCTTGACGGAGAAGACGATGGGGAACCCTCAGAGAGTGAGAATCTTGACGGAGAAGACAATGGGGAACCCTCAGAGAGTGAGAATCTTGACGGAGAAGACGATGGGGAACCCTCAGAGAGTGAGAATCTTGACGGAGAAGACGATGGGGAACCCTCAGAGAGTGAGAATCTTGACGGAGAAGACGATGGGGAACCCTCAGAGAGTGAGAATCTTGACGGAGAAGACGATGGGGAACCCTCAGAGAGTGAGAATCTTGACGAAGAAGACAATGGGGAACCCTCAGAGAGTGAGAATCTTGACGAAGAAGACAATGGGGAACCCTCAGAGAGTGAGAATCTTGACGGAGAAGACGATGGGGAACCCTCAGAGAGTGAGAATCTTGACGGAGAAGACAATGGGGAACCCTCAGAGAGTGAGAATCTTGACGGAGAAGACAATGGGGAACCCTCAGAGAGTGAGAATCTTGCTGGAGAAGACGATGGGGAACCCTCAGAGAGTGAGAATCTTGACGGAGAAGACAATGGGGAACCCTCAGAGAGTGAGAATCTTGCTGGAGAAGACGATTGGGAACCCTCAGAGAGTGAGAATCTTGACGGGGAAGACGATGGGGAACCCTCAGAGAGTGAGAATCTTGCTGGAGACGACGATGTGGAACCCTCGGAGAGTGAGAATCTTGCTGGAGACGACGATGTGGAACCCTCGGAGAGTGAGAATCTTGACGGAGAAGACGATATGGAACCCTCAGATTTTAGGTATATTAGATGTGTTTAAGCTGTATCAATTGTTAGTAACATGAAAATTTCATATTTCAATGGCCTATTGTTCTCAAGTTTTATGTTTTGAGGTTATTTGGAAATCTATTAGTTTATGGTAACTCAGCCAGTTTTTAGTCCTGCTTAATACTTCGTTGGTCCTCCCTTGGCAGCTCGAGTCCTCCTGGGTATGCTCTCCACCATATTACTGAAAATGGTAGGTGACCAAATAACCTCAATATATGACAAACTGAGAACAATAGGAACACTAGGCCATTGAAGTATTAAATTTTCATATTCCTAATTTGGAAGTTTGTCACCTTTATGATTCAGTCTGAATTAAGTCTTTTCTGAATGAATATCATGATTTCTTTGTTTTTTAGGGTGTCCAAATAATTTTTGGCTTCACTGTACATGTATGATTGTTATATATTTGAACCTTTTGGTAATAAAGTTATTCATTCATTCATTTTTTTTTTATAGTGAACAACTTGACGGGGAAGACGATGGGGAACCCTCAGAGAGTGAGAATCTTGCTGGAGACGACGATGTGGAACCCTCGGAGAGTGAGAATCTTGCTGGAGACGACGATGTGGAACCCTCGGAGAGTGAGAATCTTGACGGAGAAGACGATATGGAACCCTCAGATTTTAGGTACCGTAAAACTCCGTGTATAAGACGCACTCGTGTATAAAACGCACCCCCAACTTTCTATATAAAAAAAAAAAAAAAAAAAAAAAAAAAAAAAAAATTTTTTTTTTTTTTTTTTTTAGAATTTTTTTTTTTCATGAATATTCATATATTCATGAGGTAGCAATGCTCATTAAATATGCAAAATACTAAATTCATTAATAACTTTTTTGTTGAGAAATATGTATAACCACTGTTTAGAAAATTGAATATTAAATGAGTGCTGCTACTCATGAATATCTGAATATTCAATTAGTAGCAGTGTTACTGCTTAAAAACTTGCATTTTGTTTTGCTAACCACTAAAATTTATGTAGGAAAAAAGTATATTTTGATAAATGTTCCCTCTTATATCAAGCTCTTGTCATGCCCTAGACCAGTTTAATATGCATTAAACATGACTACCGGGTGTCCCAAAAAAAAAAATTCTAAAAAAAAAAAAAATTTATTTTTTATTTTTTTTTTTTTTGGGCTGTACCTGTGTATAAGACGCACCCCCCACTTTGAAAATTTTCCGACGGAAAAAAAGTGCGTCTTATACACGGAGTTTTACGGTATATTAGATGTGTTTAAGCTGTATCAATTGTTAGTAACATGAAAATTTCATATTTCAATGGCCTATTGTTCTCAAGTTTTATGTTTTGAGGTTATTTGGAAATCTATTAGTTTATGGTAACTCAGCCAGTTTTTAGTCCTGCTTAATACTTCGTTGGTCCTCCCTTGGCAGCTCGAGTCCTCCTGGGTATGCTCTCCACCATATTACTGAAAATGGTAGGTGACCAAATAACCTCAATATATGACAAACTGAGAACAATAGGAACACTAGGCCATTGAAGTATTAAATTTTCATATTCCTAATTTGGAAGTTTGTCACCTTTATGATTCAGTCTGAATTAAGTCTTTTCTGAATGAATATCATGATTTCTTTGTTTTTTAGGGTGTCCAAATAATTTTTGGCTTCACTGTACATGTATGATTGTTATATATTTGAACCTTTTGGTAATAAAGTTATTCATTCATTCATTTTTTTTATAGTGACGGAGACGATGACCCTCCTGATGTTGAACCTCGCGACAGTGACGATGACCCCCCTGATGGTGAAGCACACCTCAACGAAGATATCACTCAGGACCAAGCTTTACTCATGATTCTCACATACGTTTTACGGCATAACCTCACTGGTGAGGCTTTACAAGACTTGCTTACAATGCTCAACAAGTTTGTCCCGGGATTATCACCTTCAACAAAGTACTTATTCAACAAGTGCTTCAGTGACATCAAGGGGCAGATAGAAATTCACTATTATTGCAAATCATGTTCCACATACATAGGTCAGGATGAGAATGTTGCTAACTGTTCAAACGAAGCATGTAGGGAACAATTTGATGCCTCTGAAAACAGAAAAAATGGTAGTTTCATGTTGTACATACCAATTGAATCACAACTGAGAGATCTTTTTGAAAGGAAAGAAATAGCAAAGGCTCGGGTTGAAAAAGGAATGAGAAGGGATGACTTTGTGGGAGACATTTTTGATGGGAGTTGCATGCAAAAACTCCTTAGTGAAGGGAAAATTACGGCAAACGACTTCACACTTTTGTGGAACTGTGATGGGGTCCCTGTGTTCAAATCATCCGGCTTTTCTATTTGGCCAATTCAGGTAGTCATCAATGAGTTACCCCCAGAGATGAGAAGCAAGCATGTTCTGTTCTGTGGGCTGTGGTTTGGGCCAAACAAACCACAAATGGACACCTTCTTCACGCCTATGGTAAGGGAAGCAGAACACTTGGCTGAAGAAGGGTTCGACTGGGTCGATGAGAATTCTGCGGAGACAATACACTCAAAGGTATTTTTCCTCACATCTGCTTGCGACTCTGTTGCTCGGCCAGCCATGAGAAACTGCATGCAGTTCAATGGTCTGTATGGGTGCGATTGGTGTTTACATCCCGGTCAAGTGGTAGAAAAGGGAGCGGGTACTGTCCGGTGTTTTCCTGATACTGACCCAGAACCAGAACCCCGTTCTCAAGCACAGTGGGAAGATGATGTTTCCCAAGCATCTCCTGCAAATCCAAGACGTGGTGTGAAAGGGCCTTCATTACTTCTCTTCCTTCCCCTGTTCAGCATTATAACAGGATTTGTGCCTGATTACATGCACTGTGTTTTGCTGGGTGTGGTGAGGCAGTTTTCCAAACTTTGGCTGGATTCGAGCTACCACAACAAGCCGTGGTACTTAGGCACCAGAACACAACACTTTGATCGCAAATTGCTCAATATGAAGCCACCCAGAGAATTGAGTAGAGCTCCGAGATCAATAGCCACTCGGAACTATTGGAAAGCCTCAGAGTGGAAGTCTTTTCTGCTTTATTATTCCCCATTTGTGCTTTGTGAACTGTTGCCAGTACAGTACTTTAAACATTGGTGTTTACTGGTGTTTGGAATCCATGTTTTGTTGCAAAACAAAGTTTCTACAAGAATGATTGACCAGGCTGAAGTATCTCTGAAAAAGTTTGTTATAGGTGTTGAAACATTGTATGGCAAGGAGTTTGTTAGTTTCAATGTTCATCTCCTGACCCACTTACCTGATTCTGTGAGTGATTGGGGCCCATTGTGGGCAGCTTCAGCATTTTCCTTCGAGGCCAATAATGGAAAGCTGTTGAAGTTTTTTCATGGTACTCAGTATGTACCACAACAAATATCAGCTACATTTCTCCTTTGGCGAAGTATTCCAAAGTTTCTCCATGCTCTATATGATGCACCCCTGCATGTAAAATGCTATGTCGAAAGATTGTGGATGTGCAGTGGTACCTTGCCTGTAAGTGCTGTTAAGTTTGGATATGCAGTGTTGTTCGGTAGTTATTCAGCACAACAAATACCCTTGCGTATCATAGCAGCCATCAGGCATCAGCTCGGTATTGACATTTTCAACAGGAAGGGTCTATTTTACAAGCGGATACGTATAAATGGAAGCATGTACTGTTGTCAGTCTTATCGACGCTCAAATCGCAGAATTGATAGTGGCGTGCAATTTAGGGATAGCTCGTTCGGTATGCTTGACCATATAATTGTGTGTAAGCTGTATTGCGATTGCCCTGCAGATGTATTTTGTCAGTGCCAACAAAGCATAATTGTTGCTTGTACTTCACTGGTGAAACAAAATACTCATGTTTTTCGAGATGGTCAGATAGGTATGAACTCAACAGGGTTGATTCATGAGGTTAGACAGGGACTGGAAACAAAGTGCTGTTTGGCTGCAGACATCAAGCGAAAATGTATGATAATTCATGATGACAGGAAAACATACATTTCTCCATTGTGCAATACATTTGAAACCGACTAGAAGGCACACTGTAATGAGAGCGTAGATTCAATACTGTTACTGTACATGCAAAATATGTATAAGTGAATTTATGTGGATGTAGCCAAAGTTCATGGATGCAGGAGAATTTTAAAGGCTAATTTATACAAGAACATGTACTAAGATCCCATCATGCTGCATTAGAGAGAAAGATGATTATTCAAATAAGTGTAAATAGCTCTCTTCATTTCTGTGACATGGAGTGCACATTATAACCTGTCATCGTGCATGTACATGTATATGCATAACTACTGTCTTAGCTATCTTAGCTGTCATACTGTCTTAGCTGTCAGTTAAATACAGTGTTCAGTAACGCTAAAAAGTCTGGCAGCTTCTGTGACTGATAGCATGACCATAATCCAGGGCCCAAGTTCCACTGATATTATTGTGTAATCCTTTCATAGTTAAATGAGCAAATGTGGTATGTGTGCTCTGCTTCGTTCTGTGGATTTGTATGTAATTCTTGTAAATTTACATCACTGAGTTAGAGTCAATGATAATAATTACCATGAAAAACGTCACTGGTCGGTAATCAGGCCTCTGCTATCTGGGCACTACAAATTAACATGTCTGCATGGCCTGAGAGCCCAAAACTGTGTTTAGCATGACAAATTAACCAAATGTTTGCATTATATAATGTCACATAATGCAGGGAGAAACAAGTTCGTAATTGGACAGCCCAGGTCAGTTCAAATTGTTTTTATTTAGTATTGGATAGTGGTGATCGTGGTGCCTTTAGCTTCTTTGATGAGGCTGTACATGTAGGGATTTCTTACTAATGGACTGTTATGTCACAGTTAGGCCATGTTCACCCATTGTCAACATCATTGGGCTTGACTTCAGTCATGACACCAGAAATTCACCAAAAGTGACCCACATGCAACTGGGGCCTATCTTGATCAATATGAAAAGTTTTAAAATAAGTGTTAAGTACTAGTTATTATGATGTGAACTTTATATATGACTGTCATATTATGTTGGAAGTCTTTCAGGTGTAATCCACAGATCGACATAGGTAAACTATCATTGGTCATGTGTCCGACGTTGAACCTGAGCATTTTTTAGGAAAACAAATTCTCTTTATTTTATTTTATGAATCATGCGAGATATGTAAGGCCTAAATGTTCATTCAAACAACTGATATATTTCTGTAAGTAAGAAAATTGTTTTAGAAAAAGAAGATGATCTAATGCATGTTAAATTTGTGGAAGCATGCTCACATGTACCATTCCACTAGAGATAATAGCATATTTTAAGTGGAAAGTCAAAGATGTACTTAGGTATTAGTTGAGGTGTGTACATTTGAAAATAAACATGCTGTACAGCCTTGAAGTACTGTTGAAATATTTATATCCACCTAGACTTGATATTTATACTTGATCCACATGGACTTTGTATTGATACGTACTTGATCCATATAGCCTTTGTATTTATACTTGATCCATATAGACTTTGTATTTATACTTGATCCATATAGACTTTGTATTTTGACTTAGTCATGATGCCTCCAAACTTGGAGGGAATCAATTTGATTTAAAAGTCTTGGATGCAAAACCAATAAAAAACCTCACAACACAATGTTACTTGATTTGATATAAAAAAAAAATGGAACTAAAACATAATAATGTGTTCTTTGCATGTCGCTTTAAGAGGACAACCCAGCAAACTCGTGACGAATGTGCTTTTAGGGCAGACAAAAAGCTTTTCATTGATTTGCAGACTAGTTAAAGCATCTACAAATAATCCAACAATTGGTTTGAATTGGTGCTATTAACAATGGCCGCGGCCACTGTGAATAATTGTGTAACCAAGTGTTTTCACATATTCTTCCAAAGCAGAAATCCGAGTCAGATTAATGTTGCGTTTATTAAACCAGCATATTATGATTAGTTCTACTTATGATGTATAAAGTAGGACAAACTTGTTGCATGCCCTTTAAGTAATATTGTGTTGAAATCTTAAGTCTTTCATTGCACTGTATAGATTTGTACATTGCCATGTTTAAGAGCTAGCATATATGCTCAATACTAATGTTAAATGTTCATCATGTTGTATAAAATATGCCTATTCTTATTGTATGTACATAGGAAGGTTAGAGTTTAAAAGAAACATGCAATTGGTTGTCCCCAATAGAAAAAGCATAAATGAAATATATCAAGATCCTCTTTAATATGACTCGCAGGGTATATTTCTAGGTAAGACATATACAGAGACTTTATACACATATATTTCAGGTGCTGTGGAATACATAAGAACAAAATAATAAATATAACAACCTAAATGTGGTTTCAAAACTTTCTGCGGCCCCTGCAATTGTAAACTTATGATATTCAGTTGTTTTCTTTAGCATTGTATTTATGTCTGTAGTGTAACATTACAATTTTAAATGAAAATATTGAAGCGTGTTATAATGTATACAATTATTTGTAGTTCAAGTTTGCAATTGGGCTAGAACTGCATAATTGTACATATCTAGATGACTATTCTTACTGTAGTGCAGAGTTCAATTAATATTTCTTTGAGAAAATGTATACACTGTAAAATGTATACTACGAGAAAATAGTAGTTTTATATTTTTATATTTTGTATTTAATGTTTTTTTACTTGAAAAACAACTAGCTTCAATATGATTTGTAAATGGAAAATTCTAGTGATGACATGTATGACTTAAATTCAAGACAAGATGATTTATGTGCTATTTTTGTGATTTTGTACTTCAAAACAAAAACTTCGTGTTTTAAGAAAAAGTAAAACAAACTTATAAACACATTGTCGACAGTATCATGGTGATTGATTAGTGATTTGGTAATCAAAAATAAAAATAAAAAAATCAATTTTTCTTTAAAACTGAACCCACTTCCTCTTTGTGATATGTATTTTAAGTTGTGATGATTCAAAATAACTGCATACATTATTTTCACAATACACATCTAACACGATTTCATACACAACCAAAGCAATCATCAATACAAACAAACGAGAGATGTATACCAAACACATATATGAAATGGATCGTGTATGGCGACTGATTATCATGCAGTAAAGGCTGCCGTGTGGTGATGTATTATGCATAAAAGCAAGTTGTGTGATTTGAATTCAGTATGTGGTACTTCTATATTCCTCTGATTTTGATTTGAATGGTTTATTATTGCAACCAATAAAACAGTTAACTTCAATATATATATTGAAGTTAACTGTTTTATTGGTTGCAATAATAAACCATTCAAATCAAAATTATTAGTATTATTGTGGTACTCCCATTCCATAATATATACATGTATATATACATGTATATATTATGGAATGGGAGTACCACAATAATACTTAAATAACTGATTAAATACACACATCTGGATGCAAAAGTTTAGTCTATAAATAATATAAGGAATAATAATTAATACATGTACATGTACAATATTGTTATTTCATATTATTTTGCCAAACTTTCAGAAATGGTATGATTAAAAGAAATATTCAGTTTGCATAACAAATATGATAGTGTATTCAAGATTTAGAAGGTATGGCTTCATTGAGACCCACAGTGAACATAGCATTATATGTCACATATAACCCAGTCAATAGTAATTATTCCTACATTCATTTCATATTTCATGTTAGTATTTGTTCATGACCACAATGCAGTGTGAAACAATAACTGTCGTTATTAATGAGACCAACCTCATTATCTTGAATGCACTGTTATATTTGTTAAATACAAACTTATATTTGTTTCCATGCATATAATTTCTCAAAGCTGGGCAAAATAATTGTTAAAAATATATATTTTGTACATGAAAATGTGGCTATGCGATAACTGACATGTGTATTATAATTATGTGGTAACTGGCCTGAGCAAATACTGTAGTAATTCCTGTGGTAACTGGAATTTGGTAATCATGTGGTAACTGGTGGTAGTCCTGTGGTAACTGGCGTGTGGTAATCCAGTTATATAAACTAGTTGCCACACGCCAGTTACCACAGGAATTACATACCACAGCAAGCTGCTGATATTACCAAATGAGTCTTTGTGATTACCTCAACGGTTCCTGTGGTACTTGATATTCCTGTGGTATTTTGTGTGGTAACATCAATTACCACAGGACATACTCAATAACCATAGCAAGCCCTTGAAATATACCACAAGAATCAAGTGACATTACCACACAAATTCCTGTGGTACTTTTATTCCTATGGTATTTTGTGTGGTAACATCAATTACCACAGGACATACTCAATTACCATAGCAAGCCCTTGAAATATACCACAAGAATCTCGTGACATTACCACACAAATTCCTGTGGTACTTTTATTCCTGTGGTATTTTGTATGGTAACATCAATTACCACAGGACATACTCAATTACCATAGCAAGCCCTTGAAATATACCACAAGAATCTCGTGACATTACCACACAAATTCCTGTGGTACTTTTATTCCTGTGGTATTTTGTGTGGTAAAAACAGTTACCACAGGAATTTTGTGTGGTAAAATCAGTTACCACAGGAATTACCACAGGACATTTTTGTAAGGGTTATAGTACAATTACTTGTAAGTCAGATCATGTGTTCCAAATGCGCAAAGCTGAATGTTTGAAACACACATTTTCTGACTAACAATTGATTGTTTCTCTTTCCGCAAAGGGGTCATGATGGTCTGATGGTTGTGTCTGTAATGTTAGGTTCTAGATCACCTAGTGATAGCAGTGGGTGCTGTTTTTTATGCCTCCGCCAACGAAGTGGCCGGAGGCATTATGTTTTCGGGTTGTCCGTCCGTCCGTCCGTACGACTGTCCGTACGTACGTCCGTACGTACGTCCGTACGTACGTACGTCCCGTTTTCGTTCTCACGATATCTCAAGAACCGGTTGACCGATCAATTTCAAACTTGATACGAGTGTACATATTGGGGTGACAATGATCTGAATAGATTTTGAGGTTCATGAGGTCAAAGGTCAAGGTCACAGGACTCAATATATGTTTAAAAATGCCTCGTTCTCGCGATATCTCAAGAACCGGTTGACGGATCAATTTCAAACTTGGTATGACTGTACATATTGGGATGACAATGATCTGATTAGATTTTGGGGTTCATGAGTTCAAAGGTCAAGGTCACAGGACTCAATATATGTTTAAAAATGCCTCGTTCTCGCGATATCTCGAGAACCTCTGACAGATCAAATTCAAACTTGGTATGAGTGTATATATTGGGGTGACAATGATCTGATTAGATGTTGGGGTATATGAGGTCAAAGGTCAAGGTCGCAGGACTCAATATATGTTTAAAAATGCCTTGTTCTCGCGATATTTTGAGAACCTGTTGACAGATCAAATTCAAACTTGGTATGAGTGTATATATTGGGAAGACGATGATCTGATTAGATTTTGGGGTTCATGAGGTCAAAGGTCAAGGTCACAGGACTCAATATATGTGCAAAAAAGCATCCTTCTCGCGATATCTCAAGAACCGTTTGACAGATCAATTTTAAACTTGGAATGAGTTACATATACATCGGGGTGGCAATGATTGGATTAGATTTGGGGATCATGAGGTCAAAGGTCAAGGTCACATGACTCGAAATATATGCAAAAATGGCTTGTAATGGCAAAATCTGAAGAACTGAATGTCAGATTTAAGTCTAACTTGGTACCTGAATTTTTGTTGGGAGCCAATGTAGCCATCAAAGTTTGGGGTCTATGGTCAAGGTCACAGAACTCAAAATATATATGAATTTTTTTTTTCAGTGCACGTTATTTTGGGCTTGATATTAAAAATCGCGTCATAGCGGAGGCATAATTTTCGACTGCGCGCAGTCGAAGATCCATCTAGTTGTTCTTACTTTATATAGTACTAATTGTTTCCACCTATACAGGGTGTCTCAGAAAGAATGCAACACCTAGGATCGTTAATTTAATCAACACCATCGATCAAATGTCATTGTTTTTTGTTTGATTCGGTAGAACATTCTTTTTTCAACAAAATGATACCATGAGCATTGATTTTGCGTAAGGCGTTTGGATCCTAGGGCCATTTTTCTGAGGCAATGTCGTTTCCCAAATTTGCTACTTATTCGTCTCCAGCGATCCTCGGAATGCTGAGGCATTTTCCCCCAAAGGCCTCCCATAGAATAAGTATTACAGATGAATCGCATGACTGCTCCCCCTTTGATAAGGAAGACGATGTTGCGTAATCGAGTACCCCGAACGGCATGCAAATTTTTAAACCGTAGGATGGCAACTGGAGATTGATGAATTATTCATAAGCAGCGATGTAGGTCAAGGGCTACTCATGAATATTCATAATATTCATTACTTGGATTAGCGTTTGGATAAATCTGAGGATTATAATTACAACGAGACCCTTCTGACCATCGGCAAGTTGCGTGGCGTAATGGTCATGCTGTGGACTTCAGTTCAACACGTCTTGATAACATGGGTTCGAATCCTCTGTTCTTCTTTTCTTTTGCCATAATAAGTGTTGAGTAGCGGTTTATTTAGTAAATGTATCATGCACAGTTTTCACTAAGATCTGAAAACTGTGCCCAACATCACTGCGCATGCTCATTGCTTATCTCCACTTGCCATCCTACGGTTTAAAAATTCGCGAACGGCATGGCTCGCATTGTCTTCATTATCAAAGGGAAGGCAGTCATGTGGTTAGTTTGTACAACTAATTCTATGGGAGGCTGTGGGGCGAGAATGTCTCAGTGTTCAGAGCCCGTTCAGAGGATCGCTGGAGACGAAAAGTAGCAAATTTAGGAAACGACATTGCCTCAGAAAAATGGCCCTAGGATCCAAACGCCTTACCCAAAATCAATGATCATGGTATCATTTTGTTGGAAAAAGAATGTTCTACCCAATCAAATAACAAACTACGACATTTAGTCGATGGTGTTTATGAAATTAACGATCGTAGGTGTTGCATTCTTTCTGAGACACCCTATATGTAAAGGAAAAGGAGATATTCCATATAAGATTGTACTTAATCATTCATACAATTGTGAAAGTGATGTTAAATGCTGAAATATATATGTACTCGGGCACTGAAATCAAATACTAGTACCATAGATAAGAACAATACACATCTTAATGTGAATCATGACTTCATGAGGACTTTGCTATTCATTAAAAAAAAAAAAGTTTTTTAATTCCTTTTTGTACGAAGTCTCAATAGTCAATACATCTAACAAGAGGATACATTGTCGTGGTTAGAGTGAGAGCGCTTACAAATGTGTGTGTGTGTGTAAGTGAGTCTGTGTCTATGTAGGTGCATGGGCATGCCTTTACATTTTGTAAACCTTACATCATAAGTTTGAGCAGTTTAGCATAATCTAATCAAGAGTTAAAATTTGTCATCAAAGCTTTGAAAAATTATATGTTGCCCTCTTGTTATTATGATTCATATTTACATACTATGTGACCATTTTATTTCAAGTTGCCTTCAATACATCCAATAAACCCAACTTTTTTTTTTTACTTTCATATACAACGAGTATAATCATGTATTTGGACAACTTCCAGCAAATTATGACTCACAAATATTTGTAGACTACAATGACAATTTAATAGTGCCAGTCATTATTTGCAGAAAATTGTCCAAATACATGATTATATTCGTTGTACATGACAGTAAAACAAAAAATAAGAAGTTTGGTCAAATACATTCTCAACATGACAAGTCATAGACTTAAAAACTAAATTATGACATTGAGTCTAGATCATTCATTTTCAATAATATTCCAAATTTATTACAAATAATATTTTCTCAAAATAAACATGTTTACATTCAGGGGTCTACAAAGAACATTTGTCTTGCTAGCCCAGACAGGCAAATGGATCATACAAACCCCTCACAAAAAGAATTCAAGTTAGAGTGTCTATATCTCTCTCGTCTGTATATTATCTTACATGAATTTGAAAAGCCTGTTTATTCCTCTTCTACATCGATACACCATTTCTAATAGTTATGTTATTATGGAATGTGCATTTATAACGCCTGCATATGGGGCCAAGTCCAGATTGAAATGTTGCAAAATGCATTATTATTGTGTGACCATTCAAAACACACATAATTCTCCAAACAAATGAAGAATTCACACTGACAATAACATATTTTGCAACATTTTGCTTTTGACATGACTCCATATTCAGGTCTACTAGACATTCCATAATTACATAATCATGTAAAACAAATGAGGCATCGATGTAAAAGAGAATAAACAGGCTTGTCAATTATATCAAATTCAAGTAAGATTGTTTCATAACAAAATAGATATATGCTCTAACTTGAATTGCATAACTTTTTGTGAGGGTTTTATTTACTTGCCTGACAGCATAATCCATTTGCTCAAAATGTTCCGATACTTATGACAATGATGATCTTTTTTCATATAGAAGATGGAACATGCTATTAATAGTACATTGTAGATAACAATTTCACACTTTGAATATGTTACAAGCATTCCAATACAAGTACTAAAGTAAATTTAAATGTTTAAACTTCAACAAGGCAACAAAAAGAATGTCTTGCTCAGATGGGCAAGTGAAATCAATTTGTAAAATAAATTTGGTTTGAATCACAAGCCCCATTTTCTTGGCACATTTTCATTTATATTATACACAGTTACTGGTCAGATCCGGGGGGGGGGGGGCACTCATGTATAATGTAAGACGGGTATGTGCCGCTTAAAAGAACCCCTTTTTCACACCCAATCGCAGCTCTAAAGATACCCGATTTTCAAAAATTGCCGCTCCATAGACCCCCGGAATGACTTGGCTAGGTAGAGTAGCGCCAAGTCCATTATTCTTCTTGTAGTTTGGCTCCATAGTCCTCCAGAATGACTTGGCTATGTATTTGACTAGCGCCAAGTCCATATTTCTCTTCTAGTTCGGCTCCTTGGACCACCATTTGAGCCTTTTTGAGGGTTTCCGTAGGTCTTTGGTAGCTCCATGTCTATGTTTTTTTGTAGTTTTAGTCTGCTCCTTAGACCCCTTAACTCCCGTTTCAGGGTTTTTGTAGCTCCAAAGACCCTATATTTTGTGCTTGTAGTCAGCTCTTCAGACCCCCATTTCAGAGTTCCGTGAGGCACACCCCCGTCAAAAAATAATTCGAGTGCCCCCCCCCCCCAGGGGTCAGATTCCCTATGATTGCAATAAACCGAACACAAAAAGTAACTAACCCCCTAAACAATTGCTCATAATTTCATAACCAAGAATCGTTTCAAGATTTCGTCTTGCCAAAATATCTCTAGATGCTAGTTAGAAAAACAATGTGTAAAAATAAAAGGTAACCATTAATCCATGGTTGAGTAAGCATGCATTAAAGAGAAAATTGTCATATTTCAAAATTCGCAAAAGTAACACTGTAATTGCAGTTTATTGAGTACTGGACAATTTCAAAATGCACTGTTTTACAATTGCAATTAATGCACTTAACCACATGTGCCATAAAACTATCAAAATGGATGGAATATCAAACAGCATTGTTTCATAAACCATAATCAATGCATTCAGTCACATGTGCTGTTTCACAACAATGTACAGGCACGCGCAATGTCTGACTTTTGAATTAGGCCATTTTGTCTTTAATCTGTGCTCACAAAATGTACAAAACAACTGTAAAAATATTGTGGTAAGAAGACATTATGAAACAATTATCGGTTATGAAATGAGCAGTTGTTTAGGGGGGTAGTTACATTTTGCGTTCGGTTTAGTTTAGAACACAATATTTTGTGAAAACTGCAAGATCATAAATAAAACAAACTGTTGCCAACCAAGATTATTCAGTATCAATATGGGTCATTTCACCAGGTTGGGACATGATGTGTGATATGCTTAAAAAAATGTATGTATCATCAAAAGTACCATTGCTTTTGATTCAGTTATTTTATGTAACATGATTCACCTTTGGGTGTGCAAGTAATTGACAAAGTTTGAAGCCATTCCAATGTGTCTTTAGAAAAATATGATAGATAATGTATCAAATCTGACGTAACATGACACCGTGTCATCACCATTTCATGTTACGTCACCATTTCACTTATTTACATTTGTTTACCCTTACATTGAGAATTATTCAAAATCATTTTGTGTACTATTTACAAGGCATGCATTCTACCAAAATAAAGTTTAATTATGGTAGTCAGTGCGCTAAATAAAGCAGTAATCACAGATTTTGTAAATTTGACGGTGGTGACGTAACATGACACCATGACTCTCACATTTTCTGTTTTTTTTTCTGCTAGATTGGGACATTTACTACCATAACAGGAGTTTTTTTTTTTTTTGCAGTTTGTGTCTTATAATAAGGACACATACATAGTTTGCATGAAAACTAAAAGTATTCTTAATGTCAAAAAAATAAAATGTAAATTTTCATGTCACACCTAATTTACATTGATTTTTTGCCTTTTTTGGGCCATTTTAAATACAGAAATGCAAAATCAATATAATGTACTTATTAAAAGACACAAACTGCAACAAAAAAAAGCTCCTGTTAATGGTAGTAAATGTCCTAATCTAGCAGAAAAAAACAGAAAATGTGAGAGTCATGGTGTCATGTTACGTCACCACGTCAAATTTACAAAATCTGTGATTACTGCTTTATTTAGCCACTGACTACCATAATTAAACTTTTATTTTGGTAGAATGCATGCCTTGTAAATAGTATACAACATGATTTTGAATAATTCTCAATGTAAGGGTAAAAAGATGTAAATAAGCGAAATGGTGACGTAACATGACACCGTGTCGATTTGACACATTATCTATCATATTTTTCTAAAGACACATTTGAATGGCTTCAAACTTTGTCAATTACTTGCACACCCAAAGGTGAATGTTACATAAAATAACTGAATAAAAAGCAATGATACTTTTGATGATACATGTCATGTCACACCATCGTGTCCCAACCTGGTGAAATGACCCATATGCATACAGTACTATCTTGAAGCTCATAATTATGTTTTCCGTGGTTAGATTATTTACATGCAATTCAATATGCCTATTTCACAAGAATGTTAAAGGAACTACAGCGTCTAGATGGCCTAATTTTCACAATTCGGCTCTCTATATGTAATTTTTCCCGAAGAAAAAGAATTTGGCAGTCATTTCTCATGAAATCAATCAATTTTGGCATAATTAGTAAATATCTAATTGTCCTGGGAACGCCCCTTTTAAATCGCCAAAATGTGACGTCATCTAAAGAACGGACTAATGATCTAAATTCTGTAGATGACGCGTCATGACGTAAGCCAATGAATTGTCAATCACATGTCAATCACGCTGCCGATTCCGGACCCTAAATGTTGGTGGGGCGTAAACTGGCTGCTAAGTGAGATTTGGCATCAGAAAACTAGTCTTAAATCACAGTTGTGTTTATTTTCATGGATTTTTTTTCGGCAGACCTATGTTTCAAGTCATCAACTATTGAATAAGTGTCAAAGTACGTTGTATTCTTTAGGTCCTTTAAGGGAGATTTCAAATAAAATCATTGAGAAAAGAACAAAATATGAACTTCAAATGTATTCAACCATTCAATATAAATCATAACATTTCATTCTGGAAAAATGTAAAAATAAATATATAGTTAACAAACTACATGTAGTCATTCTGTTTATCATATAAAACAAGTACAAGTATGCGTCAAGAATTAAGAATTTTGCTTCCATATAAAAAATCAATATTACAAAGTTCATACTTAGCCCTATTATCAATAGACTTATTAGTAAACTAAGGTAGCAGGGTTCAATGCTAGAAATTAACGTTTTAATGTGAAATCAAAGCCTCTCAAATTTAAGTGGCCCATAACCGTGCTGATTTTGGTGGCTTAAAAAGTCTGACATCATATTTGGTTCCCAACTCGGGCAAATAAACATTTACATTAATGAAATTCTATTGACACAAAGCTAATTTTTGGGTGCCGTGGGCCAGTACTTTTTTCGACCACTTTTTGGTTGTACAGTGGAACCTTGTTATAATGAGCACCCTCCGGCCCATTGAATGTACCTATCAGATAAATTAATCAAATGCATATAACCAGGATCTGTGAAATAGCCACACTATATCAGCTACCTCCTTGTTATAAAGAGGTTCCACTGTATCATGAATGAATATAGGCTGTGGTCTGGCAACTTAAAGCCAATATGCAGGGAGGAAAATAAACATTTTTTTTCGTGGGCTACTTTTCAAGCTTGTCTGCATGAAAATAATACCCCAAAGTTTGTTTTGCATTGAGCATTGTGCAAATTTATAGGGGCTCTTTTATGATTTTCGGCGGCTCTTTTTAGTACAGTCATTTGAAATATTGTACTGAAAAGTGACAAAAGTAATTATTTTTTTACAAAATCATGCTTCTACAAATTAATTTGTCCAGATTATTATTTCAAAGTGAGCAGAAAACACAACACATTTTAAAAGGTGAAAAAAAAAGGAAAAAAAATTAATCTACCCAAGATTTTAGAAAACAGATTAAATGCAATATGCAGAAAAAATTCCCTGAAAAAACAGTAAAATGTAATGAATTACAGTTGCAAACAGCAAGTAATCGTATAGCAATGAAAGAACTTTTATAATTTAGAGCCAACCATATTAATTTTCTCAAAGCTTTCTCAACTCTTCAATCTGAAAATTACAGATTCTAAAAACAAATGTTATATTGAAAAAAATTGAGAAATTCAATTGCATAAACTGAAAAAAATCAACACTAAATCAAAGAACAATATTGATTTGATTAGTCTTATGAGAATAGGAATATATATACAAAGTTTAGTGACTGGACATGTAATTTGCGAAACCGGATGAATCGTACACAGTCTGCACGGTGACAGGAAGGCTGCCCGCTGCTGTCTGGTAGACTTGCTCGATGACCTGGTACTCTGGCTTCTGCGGGTCATCCTGTGAAACGTGAAGCTCCAACTGGGCACCTTGGGCTGCCGCTTCAGCCGCCATCTCCTGGATGTCCTGACTGCTGGACATCTGGACAATGCGCACGACCTGGGTGACCGGAATCAGATCGTTGACATCCTGGAGACTGTTGGCCGCGAGCTGGGTCTCTTTCTTCTCGTCAAGGTGTGTGCGCTCATGGCGCAAGAGGGCGCTGTTGTCAGCATACGTGCGCTCGCAGATGTGGCACCGGAAGGGCTTGTCTTCCATGTGAGTGCGCTCGTGGCGTCGCATCGCGTGGCTGACGGTGAAGCCGCGCCCACAGTACTGACAGACGTAGGGCTTGGTTCCGGTGTGGGTGCGTTCGTGACGTCGCATCGTCCCACACTCCGAGAAGGACCTGCCGCAGTATTGACAGACAAAAGGCTTCTCACCCGTGTGCACTCGAGCATGGCGCTTGAAGTTACTGATGCAGGAGAAGACCTTATTGCAGAGTTCGCACTTGAATTCAGGATTCTCCATGTGTGTCTGCTCATGCTTGCGCAAGTACCAGTTCTCGCTGAATACCTTGCCGCAGAAGGAGCACATATGCTTCACTTTGTCCTTCTCGTCGATGTGCGTGCGGAAGTGCTGCTTGAGGTAGTGGAACAGGGTGAAGGATTTGTTGCAATGCACACAGGTATACGGTTTGATGTCGGTGTGTGTGCTCATGTGCCGCTTGAAGTTACTGAGTGTGCCAAATTCCTTGTTGCACTGCTTGCACTGGTACATGTTCATTGGCGTCTCGCCATGGTGCATCTGCTCGTGTCGTTTCATGTTGCGAAGGCGCTTGAAGGTACGCTCACAGAACTGACACTTGTGCTCGCCAGCCTCGTCCACATCCCCGTGAGTCTGCTCGTGTTTCCGCAGCATCCAACGGTCGCTGTAGCACTTGCCACACTGGTAGCAGATGAAGGGTTTGTCCTTGCTGGTCTGGTGCACCCGCTCATGCTGCACGAGATACGACTGAAGTGCAAACCCCTTGCCGCAGTGCATGCACACGTGTGGCTTCTCCCCAGAGTGGGTCTTCTCGTGACGAATCATGTTGCTCTTGATGCCAAAGGTCTTCTTGCAGAAACGGCAGCGATACGGAGCTTCCTCGTCCATCATGTCATCCGTCAAGTCACTCTCGCTAAGCGAAGCAAACTCCTCTTCCTCGTCGGTCCCTCCCCCAAGCTCATGAAACTCGATGTGATCCTTCTGCACAAGATCATCCCCGCTAAACTCAAATATCTGAATAGTCTTCAGCGTGGGGACCGACTCTGGTTCGATGCCGAGAGTATCGCCGACCTCACCATCCTCCAAAGTAGCAGATTCCATTTCATCCTTATTCTTTTCTTGCATATCTGGTGCCTTTTCAGATTCTTCTTGTACAATGGCAATTGTACTTTCTTCATCTGTTGTCCCCATAGCAGATGTTCCAGCTATTTCCCCCATTTCATTTACAGTTTGGTCGTTAGTAAGAACCTCTAGCTCTACAGGATTGTCCTCTTGTGCTGTCATCTCTACCATAGCAGATGTTCCAGCTATTTCCCCCATTTCCTTTCCCATTTGATCGTTAGTTAGAACCTCTACAGGCT
>JBAMJV010005058.1:0-70853 GCA_037951105.1 Echinarachnius parma | reverse complement strand
GTGGTGAGTCTTGAATTTTGTAATTACCCAAAATTCTGTTTCTTAATAAAAATATATCTGATATTAGAGTTTATTTTATTGAGACATAATCTTAGAGCTTGAGTAATACCGGTGTTAACCACCGACTTCCGTTTCCTGTTACTACTTTCATAATTGGCGTATGTTCTGCCTCATTTATTCCAGATATATTTTATATCCCGAAGTGATGTGGTAGTGGAAATGGTCATTGCATTATTTTAATTTCAATTTTATTTATTTCCACTTATAAAACAAACGTACACAACATAATATGCATTAACAACGAATGTATAATGGGTTACAGCTAGAAACCAAAGTGGGGAATCATACAAAACAATATTCGTGTGGTGTTACCAAACAATATCAGGAACTTGATCTCCCGGACGTTGGCCGTATCATAGTCACGTGTTTGAAGTCTATATATCGACTTAGGAGTGTTATGCCCGGCGCAGACAGAGCCGACTCGACCCGATCCGACTGGGTTTCAGCCTGATTACCTCAGTATGCGCTGCCTCAGGACTCCGGTTTTTCCAGTCAAGTGCCAGTCGGAGGTCATTCGAGGCCGATTCAACATGTTGGATCGGCTCCGACTGAGCGAAACTGACTCTTGCCTGACGGAAAAGCCCGGCGCAGGACAGAGCCGACATGACCCGATCCGACTGGTTTTCAGTCAGGCTAGAGTCAGTTTCGCTCAGTCGGAGCCGATCCAACATGTTGAATCGGCCTCGAATGACCTGTGACTGGCTCTTGATTGGCAAACCCGGAGTCAAGAGGCAACGCATACTGAGTTAATCAAGCTGATAACCAGACCAGTCGGATCGGGTTGAGTCGGCTCTGTCTGCGCCGGGCTTTATACAAGTACATCATAAGTTGAAGTATATCGATAACACAACCTGGCCTATATAGGCTATATAAGATTCACACATTGCGAAGTGAGTTATGATATTTCCCATCTTTAAAACGGAAGGATATAGAGCTGGATATGGGCTCCTAGGGTTAGTACACGGTTTAGTCACGAGCTTGAAAAAGGGAATAATTAAAATCACCTTGGCCAATACACAGTTCAAATATAAAATAGTTTCCTAAATATCTACTACATTATATATCGCTCCTATAATGTAATGTGTTCAATTATTGAACATAATATAAATAATATTGAAAATACACAAAGATAAACTTAAAGGGGTAGTACAGTTTTGGCACTGGCGTACTGGTGGGGGGGTCATGAGGGGGGGGGGGGGGGGGCGCTTGACCCCCCAAATAAATTCAAATCATGGCTTTATCTAATTCGATAAAAGTGATTGAAAGAAAAGAGTATTTTCTTTAGACAAGAAAACTCAGATCTTACTTCATGTCAAGTCAAATTTCCTTCCCAAGTATGCACCAGATTGCATAAATTTGAATTTAAAATAGCAAAAAAAAAATCGCCGCTTCGCGGCTCGTGGACGATGCTCCGCATCGTCATTGGTTCAAACCCCCTTAGCCAAAAAGACATCACTTACGGGGGTTCAAAATAGCAAAAAAATCGCCGCTTCGCGCCTCGTGGACGATGTTCCGCATCGTCATTGGGTCACCCCCCCCCCCCCCCTTAGCCAAAAAAAAAGCTAGATCCGCCCCCTGCTTCGGGCTTGGTCGCTTCGCTCCCTCGCAATATCCGGTGGTGAGACGGATTTGGTTCTGCCCCCCCCCAAAAAAAAAGTTTTTGCTCATTACGCCACTGGTAAGGCTGAGCTTTAGTGACCTAAACCTGCACAATAACATTGACAAACTATAATAGTTGTAACTCACCATGCTCGAAAGGTATATAACATTACAAAGACTAAGTAAAAAGCTGTAATCATTCAAAAGAGCCATTAAAACACAAGAGGGCGCTCTCTCAAAATGCATTGGTTTCAACCATATTCATACCAAAATTATGCATTGTGTGTATGTTTTGTACTTTTGTTAATGGTTTAATAGAGAGATCGATCATCAACAACTATTTAAAAACCTCTTTTGAACACTTTTGAAAAAGTGTAAGCATTTTTTACATTTGTAAAAAGATCATCGAATAAATCTGGGACCCAGATTTATTCCGATCGGATATAATTATTGATATTTCTACCGTTTCTGAACCGATGTTGATCAAATCAAGTTTATTCTGTGATATTATCTGTCATTTAAATTGTATGCTCTTTCAATTTTTACACTCAGTTTTTTCATTATCTCACCAAACATTATTTCGAGCAGCGCCCCTCTTTACTAAAACTGAACTACCCCTTTAAGGCACTTTTATACTTTGACAATCTAACAGAGACATGGCCCTATAATTTTCAGATTTACAAATTTACCAAATAAAAGAACAAAACAGAGCAAAACAAAGCAAACAAAAGCAGAATGAATGTTTGTTTTTATAAGAATGGCGTTGTTAATTATGTCAACACATTCAATCGAAACATCGGACAATAGAGCGAACATTATTTCCGGACATCATCTGCGTATATACGGGTAATATACAGGCATATTATACAATTAAAATACTCATGAAATACATTTGTGTGTGTATTTTTAAATTGTATTGAAAATATAGTTATTATAACAACTTTAAGGTACACTTGAGTATTGTTACTTCCCGAAATGCCCCTTGACACGTAACTGGTTGGTTAATTTTAATTCCATTTGAAAGTTCGCTTGTACAAAACATGTAAAATAAGAATCATTCGCTTTCAAATGCTCTCATATAGTTTGGAAAATTTGATTTCAAGTATTTTATTCATAAGTCTACTGGCCGGAGGTCATTTTGACTTTTTTAGAAAAATACAAAAAATGCTTATAGACTACTTGAAAAAATCTTAATAGGTTTTTAAGTAGTTGTTGATGATATCTCTATTGAATCATTATTTTAACAAAAACATTAAATGCATAATTTTGTATGAAAAATGGTTGAAACCAATGCTTTTTTAGAGAGCGCCCTCTTGTGTTTTAATGGCTCTTTTTGAATGATAACAGGCTTTTTACTCAGTCGTTGTAATTTTCTTTATCTTGTCGAGCATGGTGGAGTAATAACTATAGGTTTTCCCATTCATTTTCGTCATTTTGTCATTCAATTTCGTCCCGAGAAGCCGAGAATGTGCCAATGCCAACTTCAATTTCGTCTATTGTCGACCAATTTCACAAAAAGTCCATTCAATTTAGTCGTTCGTCACGGCATTTTCGTCGATTACAATTCAAATTCGTCGGTCACAGTGCTGACACATCTGTGACTGGACGATTTGAATTGTACTGGACGAAAATGTGTGACAAATTACTAAATTGAATGGACTTTTTGTGAAATTGGTCGACAATAGACGAAATTGAAGTTGGCATTGGCACATTCTCGGCTTCTCGGGACGAAATTGAATGACAAAAGTGTTAAAATGAATGGGAAAACCTATATTAGTTTGTACCGTAATGATGCAGGATTTGGTTACTTAAGTTAAGTTGACCTAATACTCAACTATCCCTTTAATACAATGTATGTAATATACAGGATGACATACAAATGATAAGAATGAGATGGGGAAATTGGGAATATTCAATTTGAACTATTTGAACAAAACAAACACACGGACCTTACAATAACACACACACACACACACACACACACACACACACACACACACACACACACAAACAAACAATCACTCGTGTTTTACCCTTATCATCCAGATCCAGGTTGTTGACCTAAATGTGGTTGAAATCTGATATGTTTTCGAATTATATCCTGTTGTAAATTGGCATTAAATTAGTATAATCCAATGTAATGTGAGAATTATTGCGGTGATCAAATCTATAGTATTATTTCCATTTCACTTTCGAGTTCATTGATAAAATTATGATACTAAAGTTGTCCAAAAGCTATTGCTTACGTCTCAAACCAACGTCGTAAAATTGTAACATCTTGGATAAGTATGAAATTTATAAAATGGTTGAAAAGCATTTTCTTTGATATATAATTTGACTTATTTCAGCGTGTATTCAGATTTAACATATGGTGGTATTACCGTGTTGACCTTGAATGCCTTATGACAAGTAACGTATGAGCCAGGGTCGTGTCATTATTTATATAGTTACAATACGGCTGTGTGTCCTTTTCCTTATATTTCCCTGTGGATGTAAACTATATCTACACGGATACCAATGTTATGGCAAGGTGTCATCTATCATAATACATTTGAAGGCTCTATCTTCGTTACATACATTTATATACACAGATTATAAAGTAAACATATTCAAATAATCTAGATATACATTGTTCAACATTTTCGTTATCCCATGTGTAGATAAATATAATTGTATCGGGCAAACGTTTGTTCGTTTTATTTCCTTACAAAAAAAAACGTCTGAGCAATTAAAAGATATAATATAAAATTGATTGATACATACAAGATTTAAGTTTACATGAAAGTAAACTGCAGAGACAAGACCAACGTCCGAATAGTTGGCCTTTTTCAGCTGCACGAGACATGCGCTATAATGGTGTAATGTGGGTGTGTGTGTGTGGGGGGGGGGGGGGGGTGGTTGTGTACCATAATATGATTTATGGATAATTATAATTGAACATTATAATTATGATGAAAAGATATTTCGGTCAGGTACGGCGTTGTTGTTGTTGTTGCCGGGGCGTAACTATCGGATGGGGGGGGGTGGGGGGGGGGGGGGGGAGGGGGGAATAACAGTTATTTTAATGCTTGATGACTTACATGTATAAAGCAGACTGATCTCGCTCATGTCGAGACACTAATCATTTCCTTACGCGTCTAGCGGTAACCTTGTCGTCTTTGACTACGGAAAATAATTAACCCCTCACCCTAAAATTCACCTTTCTATCACCATTGTCAAACATGCTTTACCAGCAAATTACATTACCCATTTTTTGTTTGTACGATTTGGATAGGTATTATAATACATTTTAATATTTGGTATGAGAGGATAACCATGTGACACTTTGAATTGTATTCATGAAATAAGTATGTAAATAATATAATGATAGATAATAAATTCAGTAAAAATGTTCTATAAGTTGGGTCAAAAGCGGGTATTTTTTCAGAGTAATGCTGAGTTCAACACCCCACCCACGCCATGGACCTGTTTTTGATGCTGGTGTTGAAAACTGAATACATGATTATTATTTTTTAGTTATTAAAAAAAAATAAAAAAAAAATAAATAAAATAAATACAAAAATATATTTATCTATTTATGTATTTATTATATTATTTTATTATTTTATTTTATTAGGTGGGCTGTACATCATACAGACCACCTCATAATTTCGTTAGAATTGCCTTTATTTATTTATTAGGTGGGCTTGTACATCATACAGACCAACTCATAATTTCGTTAGAATTGCCTTTATTATTAGGTGGGCTGTACATCATACAGACCACCTCATAATTTCGTTAGAATTGCTTTATTTATTTATTATTAGGTGGGCTGTACATCATACAGACCACCTCATAATTTCGTAGAATTGCCCTTTATTTATTTATTTATTAGGTGGGCTGTACATCATACAGACCACCTCATAATTTCGTTAGAATTGCCTTTTATTAGGTGGGCTGTACATCATACAGACCACCTCATAATTTCGTTAGAATTGCCTTTATTTATTTATTATTATTATTATTCTTTATTTTTCTTATTTCCAATCACTTTTTTGTTAGCAAGATAACTTGAAAATGGCTCAATCAAGTGCCTTGAAATTTGGCACACATATATATAGGCATATGGACAAAGCAAAATAAGGTTTTGAACCCTGACCTTGACTGATGACGTCATCTAGGCGCCATTTTGTAAAATTTTCTGAATATCTTCTCATGATCATATCTTCATAACGAAAAGTTGTTTCTCATTCATATTTATCATGATCAAGGTCAATAACCCGTCCGGGTCAATTTCAGGTCAAAAAACGCGCGCGCATGCGTACGTGCGCGCGTCAGCGCGCGCGACAAAATTTTAAAATGTTAAAAAATCGTCGCAAATTCATTTGGATACGTTTTAGGCCATTTTAAAGCATTTTACGAAAAAACGCGCACACGCGCATGCGCGCGCGTTTTCGCGCGTACTGGCATTTTGCAACATAGAATCGCCGAATTTTCTCTGTTATCATATTAGCCCATCTTTCCAAGCATTTTGATACCTTGTTCACCTTTTTCTGACTAGTAAAAACGCAATGAGCTTCCGTTCAAGAAACATGTCCCTTGCGCGCGCGAGCTCTTGTATACATAGCATATATGGGCAAAAACATGCCTATACAAAATTCATTGTAACTCTTCAGAATGGATGGGAACTCCAAGGTTTTTTTTCTCATATTGGATAGGATTATGAGTCGGAGTTATGATTTCATGTCTCATTTGACCCCTCAATAACTCATGGCGTCATCATAATGGCCTCCGAACTCAAAATTTCAATTTGCATATTATGACGTCAGCATATTTTTGGAAAATTTATTGTATCTCTGTAAAATATTGATCGATTTTCTTCAAATTTTGATATGGTTCTATCTGAGACAATTCTCTACAAATTTAATGATCACGATTTTTCATTTTGACAAGGCATCATGGCGTATTTTTGCGATTTAAGGAGGTATGTCATTTTTTCACATTTTGCGTGTATTCTCTATGGGACATGACTTTTTTTCAAACTGGATTCTACATTCCCGTCCTTTCGCGACCAATACTTCTTCGTTTTAGCTTCGTTTACGCTGAACTTCGAGTATGTTGTAGCTGAGACAATAAGCTATCTCAAATGAGCCCTTGATTATGTCTTTAATTTTAGTTCGACCAGCCCACCTATACTTGTTCTAAACAAGTATTACAATTCTAGTTATTCTTTATTTTTCTTATTTCCAATCACTTTTTTGTTAGCAAGATAACTTGAAAATGGCTCAATCAAGTGCCTTGAAATTTGGCACACATATATAAAGGCATATGGACAAAGCAAAAATAAGGTTTTGAACCCTGACCCTTGACTGATGACGTCATCTAGGCGCCATTTTGTAAAATTTTTCTGAATATCTTCTCATGATCATATCTTCATAACGAAGAAGTTGTTTCTCATTCATATTTATCATGATCAAGGTCAATATCCGTCCGGTCAATTTCAGGTCAAAAAACGCGCGGGCATGCGTACGTGCGCGCGTCAGCGCGCGCGCAAAATTTTAAAATGTTGCAAAATCGTCGCAAATTCATTTTGGATACGTTTTAGGCCATTTTAAGCATTTTACGAAAAAACGCGCACACGCGCATGCGCGCGCGTTTTCGCGCGTACTGGCATTTTGCAACATAGAATCGCCGAATTTTCTCTGTTATCATATTTAACCCATCTTTCCAAGCATTTTGATACCTTGTTCACCTTTTTCTGACTAGTAAAAACGCAATGAGCTTCCGTTCAAGAAACATGTCCGTTGCGCGCGAGCTCTTGTAATAACATAGCATATATGGGCAAAAACATGCCTATACAAAATTCATTGTAACTCTTCAGAATGGATGGGAACTCCCAAGTTTTTTTTCATATTTGGATAGATTATGAGTCGGAGATATGATTTCATGTCTCATTTGACCCTCAATTAACTCATGGCGTCATCATAATGGCCTCCGAACTCAAAATTTCAATTTGCATATTATGACGTCAGCATATTTTTGGAAAATTGATTGTATCTCTGTAAATATTGATCGATTTTCTTCCAAATTTTGATATGTTCTATCTGAGACAATCTCTACAAATGTGACGATCACGATTTTTCATTTTGACAAAGGCATCATGGCGTATTTTTGCGATTTAAGGAGGCATGTCATTTTTAACATTTTGCGTGTATTCTCTATGGGACATGACTTTTTTTCAAACTGGATTCTACATTCCGTCTTTCGCGACCAATATCTTCTTCGTTTTAGCTTCGTTTACGCTGAACTTCGAGTATGTTGTACTGAGACAATAAGCTATCTCAAATGAGCCCTTGATTATGTCTTTAATTTTAGTTCGACCAGCCCACCTATACTTGTTCTAAACAAGTATTACAATTCTAGTTTATTATTATTAGGTGGGCTGTACATCATACAGACCACCTCATAATTTCGTTAGAATTGCCTTTATTTATTTATATTTATTATTATTCTTTATTTTTCTTATTTCCAATCACTTTTTTGTTAGCAAGATAACTTGAAAATGGCTCAATCAAGTGCCTTGAAATTTGGCACACATATATATAGGGCATATGGACAAAGCAAAATAAGGTTTTGAACCCTGACCTTGACTGATGACGTCATCTAGCGCCATTTTGTAAAATTTTCTGAATATCTTCTCATGATCATATCTTCATAACGAAAAGTTGTTTCTCATTCATATTTATCATGATCAAGGTCAATATCCGTCCGGTCACATTTCAGGTCAAAAAACGCGCGCGCATGCGTACGTGCGCGCGTCAGCGCGCGCGCAAAATTTTAAAATGTTCAAAATCGTCGCAAATTCATTTTGGATACGTTTTAGGCCATTTTAAGCATTTTACGAAAAAACGCGCACACGCGCATGCGCGCGCGTTTTCGCGCGTACTGGCATTTTGCACATAGAATCGCCGAATTTTCTCTGTTATCATATTTAGCCCATCTTTCCAAGCATTTTGATACCTTGTTCACCTTTTTCTGACTAGTAAAAACGCAATGAGCTTCCGTTCAAGAAACATGTCCGTGCGCGCGAGCTCTTGTAATACATAGCATATATGGGCAAAAACATGCCTATACAAAATTCATTGTAACTCTTCAGAATGGATGGGAACTCCCAAGTTTTTCTTTCATATTTGGATAGATTATGAGTCGGAGATATGATTTCATGTCTCATTTGACCCTCAATTAACTCATGGCGTCATCATAATGGCCTCCGAACTCAAAATTTCAATTTGCATATTATGACGTCAGCATATTTTTGGAAAATTTATTGTATCTCTGTAAATATTGATCGATTTTCTTCCAAATTTTGATATGTTCTATCTGAGACAATTCTCTACAAATGTGATGATCACGATTTTTCATTTTGACAAAGGCATCATGGCGTATTTTTGCGATTTAAGGAGGTATGTCATTTTTTTCACATTTTGCGTGTATTCTCTATGGGACATGACTTTTTTTTTTTCAAACTGGATTCTACATTCCCGTCTTTCGCGACCAATATCTTCTCGTTTTAGCTTCGTTTACGCTGAACTTCGAGTATGTTGTAGCTGAGACAATAAGCTATCTCAAATGAGCCCTTGATTATGTCTTTAATTTTAGTTCGACCAGCCCACCTATACTTGTTCTAAACAAGTATACAATTCTAGTTATTATTATTATTATTCTTTATTTTTCTATTTCCAATCACTTTTTTGTTAGCAAGATAACTTGAAAATGGCTCAATCAAGTGCCTTGAAATTTGGCACACACATATATAGGCTTATGGACAAAGCAAAATAAGGTTTTGAACCCTGACCTTGACTGATGACGTCATCTAGGCGCCATTTTGTAAAATTTCTGAATATCTTCTCATGATCATATCTTCATAACGAAAAGTTGTTTCTCATTCATATTTATCATGATCAAGGTCAATATCCGTCCGGTCAATTTCAGGTCAAAAAACGCGCGCGCATGCGTACGTGCGCGCGTCAGCGCGCGCGCAAAATTTTAAAATGTTCAAAATCGTCGCAAATTCATTTTGGATACGTTTTAGGCCATTTTAAGCATTTACGAAAAAACGCGCACACGCGCATGCGCGCGCGTTTTCGCGCGTACTGGCATTTTGCAACATAGAATCGCCGAATTTTCTCTGTTATCATATTTAGCCCCATCTTTTCCAAGCATTTTGATACCTTGTTCACCTTTTTCTGACTAGTAAAAACGCAATGAGCTTCCGTTCAAGAAACATGTCCGTGCGCGCGAGCTCTTGTAATACATAGCATATATGGGCAAAAACATGCCTATACAAAATTCATTGTAACTCTTCAGAATGGATGGGAACTCCCAAGTTTTTTTTCATATTTGGATAGATTATGAGTCGGAGATATGATTTCATGTCTCATTTGACCCTCAATTAACTCATGGCGTCATCATAATGGCCTCCGAACTCAAAATTTCAATTCTGCATATTATGACGTCAGCATATTTTTGGAAAATTTATTCTATCTCTGTAAATATTGATCGATTTTCTTCCAAATTTTGATATGTTCTATCTGAGACAATTCTCTACAAATGTGATGATCACGATTTTTCATTTTGACAAAGGCATCATGGCGTATTTTGCGATTTAAGGAGGTATGTCATTTTTTCACATTTTGCGTGTATTCTCTATGGGACATGACTTTTTTTTTTCAAAACTGGATTCTACATTCCCGTCTTTCGCGAGCAATATCTCCGTCGTTTTAGTTTTGTTTCGCTGAGCTTCGAGTATGTTGTAGCTGAGACAATAAGCTATCTCAAATGAGCCCTTGATTATGTCTTTAATTTTAGTTCGACCAGCCCACCTATACTGTTCTAAACAAGTATTACAATTCTAGTTATTCTTTATTTTTTCTTATTTCCAATCACTTTTTTGTTAGCAAGATACTTGAAAATGGCTCAATCAAGTGCCTTGAAATTTGGCACACATATATATAGGCATATGGACAAAGCAAAATAAGGTTTTGAACCCTGACCTTGACTGATGACGTCATCTAGGCGCCATGTTTGTAAAAAATTTTCTGAATATCTTCTCATGATCATATCTTCATAACGAAAAGTTGTTTCTCATTCATATTTATCATGATCAAGGTCAATATCCGTCCGGTCAATTTCAGGTCAAAAAACGCGCGCGCATCCGTACGTGCGCGCGTCAGCGCGCGCGCAAAATTTTAAAATGTTCAAAATCGTCGCAAATTCATTTTGGATACGTTTTAGGCCATTTAAGCATATTTACGAAAAAACGCGCACACGCGCATGCGCGCGCGTTTTCGCGCGTACTGGCATTTTGCAACATAGAATCGCCGAATTTTCTCTGTTATCATATTTAGCCCATCTTTCCAAGCATTTGATACCTTGTTCACCTTTTTTCCTGACTAGTAAAAACGCAATGAGCTTTCCGTTCAAGAAACATGTCCGTGCGCGCGAGCTCTTGTAATACATAGCATATATGGGCAAAAACATGCCTATACAAAATTCATTGTAACTCTTCAGAATGGATGGGAACTCCCAAGTTTTTTTTCATATTTGGATAGATTATGAGTCGGAGATATGATTTCATGTCTCATTTGACCCTCAATTAACTCATGGCGTCATCATAATGGTCCTCCGATACTCAAAATTTCAATTTGCATATTATGACGTCAGCATATTTTTGGAAAAATTTATTGTATCTCTGTAAATATTGATCGATTTCTTCCTCCAAATTTTGATATGTTCTATCTGAGACAATTCTCTACAAATGTGATGATCACGATTTTCATTTTGACAAAAGGCATCATGGCGTATTTTTGCGATTTAAGGAGGTATGTCATTTTTTAACATTTTGCGTGTATTCTCTATGGGACATGACTTTTTTTCAAAACTGGATTCTACATTCCCGTCTTTCGCGACCAATATCTTCTTCGTTTTAGCTTCGTTTACGCTGAACTTCGAGTATGTTGTAGCTGAGACAATAAGCTATCTCAAATAAGCCCTTGATTATGTCTTTAATTTTAGTTCGACCAGCCCACCTATACTTGTTCTAAACAAGTATTACAATTCTAGTTTTATTAGGTGGGCTGTACATCATACAGACCACCTCATAATTTCGTTAGAATTGCCTTTCTTTATTATTATTATTCTTTATTTTTCTTATTTCCAATCACTTTTTTGTTAGCAAGATAACTTGAAAATGGCTCAATCAAGTGCCTTGAAATTTGGCACACATATATATAGGCATATGGACAAAGCAAAATAAGGTTTTGAACCCTGACCTTGACTGATGACGTCATCTAGGCGCCATTTTGTAAAATTTTCTGAATATCTTCTCATGATCATATCTTCATAACGAAAAGTTGTTTCTCATTCATATTTATCATGATCAAGGTCAATATCCGTCCGGTCAATTTCAGGTCAAAAACGCGCGCGCATGCGTACGTGCGCGCGTCAGCGCGCGCGCAAAATTTTAAAATGTTCCAAAATCGTCGCAAATTCATTTTGGATACGTTTTAGGCCATTTTAAGCATTTTACGAAAAAACGCGCACACGCGCCATGCGCGCGCGTTTTCGCGCGTACTGGCATTTTGCAACATAGAATCGCCGAATTTTCTCTGTTATCATATTTAGCCCATCTTTCCAAGCATTTTGATACCTTGTTCACCTTTTTCTGACTAGTAAAAAACGCAATGAGCTTCCGTTCAAGAAACATGTCCGTGCGCGCGAGCTCTTGTAATACATAGCATATATGGGCAAAAACATGCCTATACAAAATTCATTGTAACTCTTCAGAATGGATGGGAACTCCCAAGTTTTTTTTTCATATTTGGATAGATTATGAGTCGGAGATATGATTTCATGTCTCATTTGACCCTCAATACTCATGGCGTCATCATAATGGCCTCCCGAACTCAAAATTTCAATTTGCATATTATGACGTCAGCATATTTTTGGAAAATTTATTGTATCTCTGTAAATATTGATCGATTTTTCTCCAAATTTTGATATGTTCTATCTGAGACAATTCTCTACAAATGTGATGATCACGATTTTTCATTTTGACAAAGGCATCATGGCGTATTTTTGCGATTTAAGGAGGTATGTCATTTTTTCACATTTTGCGTGTATTCTCTATGGGACATGACTTTTTTTCAAAACTGGATTCTACATTCCCGTCTTTCGCGACCAATATCTTCTTCGTTTTAGCTTCGTTTACGCTGAACTTCGAGTATGTTGTAGCTGAGACAATAAGCTATCTCAAATGAGCCCTTGATTATGTCTTTAATTTTAGTTCGACCAGCCCACCTATACTTGTTCTAAACAAGTATTACAATTCTAGTTATTATTATTATTATTATTATTCTTTATTTTTCTTATTTCCAATCACTTTTTTGTTAGCAAGATAACTTGAAAATGGCTCAATCAAGTGCCTTGAAATTTGGCACACATATATATAGGCATATGGACAAAGCAAAATAAGGTTTTGAACCCTGACCTTGACTGATGACGTCATCTAGGCGCCATTTTGTAAAATTTTCTGAATATCTTCTCATGATCATATCTTCATAACGAAAAGTTGTTTCTCATTCATATTTATCATGATCAAGGTCAATATCCGTCCGGTCAATTTCAGGTCAAAAAACGCGCGCGCATGCGTACGTGCGCGCGTCAGCGCGCGCGCAAAATTTTAAAATGTTCAAAATCGTCGCAAACTCATTTTGGATACGTTTTAGGCCATTTTAAGCATTTTACGAAAAAACGCGCACACGCGCATGCGCGCGCGTTTTCGCGCGTACTGGCATTTTGCAACATAGAATCGCCGAATTTTCTCTGTTATCATATTTAGCTCATCTTTCCAAGCATTTTGATACCTTGTTCACCTTTTTCTGACTAGTAAAAACGCAATGAGCTTCCGTTCAAGAAACATGTCCGTGCGCGCGAGCTCTTGTAATACATAGCATATATGGGCAAAAACATGCCTATACAAAATTCATTGTAACTCTTCAGAATGGATGGGAACTCCCAAGTTTTTTTTTCATATTTGGATAGATTATGAGTCGGAGATATGATTTCATGTCTCATTTGATCCTCAATTAACTCACGGCGTCATCATAATGGCCTCCGAACTCAAAATTTCAATTTGCATATTATGACGTCAGCATATTTTTGGAAAATTTATTGTATCTCTGTAAATATTGATCGATTTTCTTCCAAATTTTGATATGTTCTAGCTGAGACAATTCTCTACAAATGTAATAACCACGATTTTTCATTTTGACAAAGGCATCATGGCGTATTTTTGCGATTTAAGGAGGCATGTCATTTTTTAACATTTTGCGTGTATTCTCTATGGGACATGACTTTTTTTCAAAACTGGATTCTACATTCCCGTCTTTCGCGACCAATATCTTCTTCGTTTTAGCTTCGTTTACGCTGAACTTCGAGTATGTTGTAGCTGAGACAATAAGCTATCTCAAATGAGCCCTTGATTATGTCTTTAATTTTAGTTCGACCAGCCCACCTATACTTGTTCTAAACAAGTATTACAATTCTAGTTTATTATTATTCTTTATTTTTCTTATTTCCAATCACTTTTTTGTTAGCAAGATAACTTGAAAATGGCTCAATCAAGTGCCTTGAAATTTGGCACACATATATATAGGCATATGGACAAAGCAAAATAAGGTTTTGAACCCTGACCTTGACTGATGACGTCATCTAGGCGCCATTTTGTAAAATTTTCTGAATATCTTCTCATGATCATATCTTCATAACGAAAAGTTGTTTCTCATTCATATTTATCATGATCAAGGTCAATATCCGTCCGGTCAATTTCAGGTCAAAAAACGCGCGCGCATGCGTACGTGCGCGCGTCAGCGCGCGCGCAAAATTTTAAAATGTTCAAAATCGTCGCAAATTCATTTTGGATACGTTTTAGGCCATTTTAAGCATTTTACGAAAAAACGCGCACACGCGCATGCGCGCCCGTTTTCGCGCGTACTGGCATTTTGCAACATAGAATCGCCGAATTTTCTCTGTTATCATATTTAGCCCATCTTTCCAAGCATTTTGATACCTTGTTCACCTTTTTCTGACTAGTAAAAACGCAATGAGCTTCCGTTCAAGAAACATGTCCGTGCGCGCGAGCTCTTGTAATACATAGCATATATGGGCAAAAACATGCCTATACAAAATTCATTGTAACTCTTCAGAATGGATGGGAACTCCCAAGTTTTTTTTCATATTTGGATAGATTATGAGTCGGAGATATGATTTCATGTCTCATTTGACCCTCAATTAACTCATGGCGTCATCATAATGGCCTCCGAACTCAAAATTTCAATTTGCATATTATGACGTCAGCATATTTTTGGAAAATTTATTGTATCTCTGTAAATATTGATCGATTTTCTTCCAAATTTTGATATGTTCTATCTGAGACAATTCTCTACAAATGTGATGATCACAATTTTTCATTTTGACAAAGGCATCATGGCGTATTTTTGCGATTTAAGGAGGTATGTCATTTTTTCACATTTTGCGTGTATTCTCTATGGGACATGACTTTTTTTCAAAACTGGATTCTACATTCCCGTCTTTCGCGACCAATATCTTCTTCGTTTTAGCTTCGTTTACGCTGAACTTCGAGTATGTTGTAGCTGAGACAATAAGCTATCTCAAATGAGCCCTTGATTATGTCTTTAATTTTAGTTCGACCAGCCCACCTATACTTGTTCTAAACAAGTATTACAATTCTAGTTATTCTTTATTTTTCTTATTTCCAATCACTTTTTTGTTAGCAAGATAACTTGAAAATGGCTCAATCAAGTGCCTTGAAATTTGGCACACATATATATAGGCATATGGACAAAGCAAAATAAGGTTTTGAACCCTGACCTTGACTGATGACGTCATCTAGGCGCCATTTTGTAAAATTTTCTGAATATCTTCTCATGATCATATCTTCATAACGAAAAGTTGTTTCTCATTCATATTTATCATGATCAAGGTCAATATCCGTCCGGTCAATTTCAGGTCAAAAAACGCGCGCGCATGCGTACGTGCGCGCGTCAGCGCGCGCGCAAAATTTTAAAATGTTCAAAATCGTCGCAAATTCATTTTGGATACGTTTTAGGCCATTTTAAGCATTTTACGAAAAAACGCGCACACGCGCATGCGCGCGCGTTTTCGCGCGTACTGGCATTTTGCAACATAGAATCGCCGAATTTTCTCTGTTATCATATTTAGCCCATCTTTCCAAGCATTTTGATACCTTGTTCACCTTTTTCTGACTAGTAAAAACGCAATGAGCTTCCGTTCAAGAAACATGTCCGTGCGCGCGAGCTCTTGTAATACATAGCATATATGGGCAAAAACATGCCTATACAAAATTCATTGTAACTCTTCAGAATGGATGGGAACTCCCAAGTTTTTTTTCATATTTGGATAGATTATGAGTCGGAGATATGATTTCATGTCTCATTTGACCCTCAATTAACTCATGGCGTCATCATAATGGCCTCCGAACTCAAAATTTCAATTTGCATATTATGACGTCAGCATATTTTTGGAAAATTTATTGTATCTCTGTAAATATTGATCGATTTTCTTCCAAATTTTGATATGTTCTATCTGAGACAATTCTCTACAAATGTGATGATCACGATTTTTCATTTTGACAAAGGCATCATGGCGTATTTTTGCGGTTTAAGGAGGCATGTCATTTTTTCACATTTTGCGTGTATTCTCTATGGGACATGACTTTTTTTCAAAACTGGATTCTACATTCCCGTCTTTCGCGAGCAATATCTCCGTCGTTTTAGTTTTGTTTTCGCTGAGCTTCGAGTATGTTGTAGCTGAGACAATAAGCTATCTCAAATGAGCCCTTGATTATGTCTTTAATTTTAGTTCGACCAGCCCACCTATACTTGTTCTAAACAAGTATTACAATTCTAGTTATTCTTTATTTTTCTTATTTCCAATCACTTTTTTGTTAGCAAGATAACTTGAAAATGGCTCAATCAAGTGCCTTGAAATTTGGCACACATATATATAGGCATATGGACAAAGCAAAATAAGGTTTTGAACCCTGACCTTGACTGATGACGTCATCTAGGCGCCATTTTGTAAAATTTTCTGAATATCTTCTCATGATCATATCTTCATAACGAAAAGTTGTTTCTCATTCATATTTATCATGATCAAGGTCAATATCCGTCCGGTCAATTTCAGGTCAAAAAACGCGCGCGCATGCGTACGTGCGCGCGTCAGTTCGCGCGCAAAATTTTAAAATGTTCAAAATCGTCGCAAATTCATTTTGGATACGTTTTAGGCCATTTTAAGCATTTTACGAAAAAACGCGCACACGCGCATGCGCGCGCGTTTTCGCGCGTACTGGCATTTTGCAACATAGAATCGCCGAATTTTCTCTGTTATCATATTTAGCCCATCTTTCCAAGCATTTTGATACCTTGTTCACCTTTTGCTGACTAGTAAAAACGCAATGAGCTTCCGTTCAAGAAACATGTCCGTGCGCGCGAGCTCTTGTAATACATAGCATATATGGGCAGAAACATGCCTATACAAAAATCATTGTAACTCTTCAGAATGGATGGGAACTCCCAATTTTTTTTCATATTTAGATAGATTATGAGTCGGAAATATGATTTCATGTCTCATTTGACCCTCAATTAACTCATGGCGTCATCATAACGGCCTTCCAACTCAAAATTTCAATTAGCATATTATGACGTCAGCATATTTTTGGAAAATTGATTGTATCTCTGTAAATGTTGATCGATTTTCTTACAAATTTTGATATGTTCTAGCTCAGACAATTTTCTACAAATGTAATAACCACGATTTTTCATTTTGACAAAGGCATCATGGCGTATTTTTGCGATTTAAGGAGGCATGTCATTTTTTAACATTTTGCGTGTATTCTCTATGGGACATGACTTTTTTTCAAAACTGGATTCTACATTCCCGTCTTTCGCGACCAATATCTTCTTCGTTTTAGCTTCGTTTACGCTGAACTTCGAGTATGTTGTAGCTGAGACAATAAGCTATCTCAAATGAGCCCTTGATTATGTCTTTAATTTTAGTTCGACCAGCCCACCTATACTTGTTCTAAACAAGTATTACAATTCTAGTTTATTATTAGGTGGGCTGTACATCATACAGACCACCTCATAATTTCGTTAGAATTGCCTTTATTTATTAGGTGGGCTGTACATCATACAGACCACCTCATAATTTCGTTAGAATTGCCTTTATTAGGTGGGCTGTACATCATACAGACCACCTCATAATTTCGTTAGAATTGCCTTTATTTATTTATTTATTTATTTATTATTATTCTTTATTTTTCTTATTTCCAATCACTTTTTTGTTACCACGATAACTTGAAAATGGCTCAATCAAGTGCCTTGAAATTTGGCACACATATATATAGGCATATGGACAAAGCAAAATAAGGTTTTGAACCCTGACCTTGACTGATGACGTCATCTAGGCGCCATTTTGTAAAATTTTCTGAATATCTTCTCATGATCATATCTTCATAACGAAAAGTTGTTTCTCATTCATATTTATCATGATCAAGGTCAATATCCGTCCGGTCAATTTCAGGTCAAAAAACGCGCGCGCATGCGTACGTGCGCGCGTCAGCGCGCGCGCAAAATTTTAAAATGTTCAAAATCGTCGCAAATTCATTTTGGATACGTTTTAGGCCATTTTAAGCATTTTACGAAAAAACGCGCACACGCGCATGCGCGCGCGTTTTCGCGCGTACTGGCATTTTGCAACATAGAATCGCCGAATTTTCTCTGTTATCATATTTAGCCCATCTTTCCAAGCATTTTGATACCTTGTTCACCTTTTTCTGACTAGTAAAAACGCAATGAGCTTCCGTTCAAGAAACATGTCCGTGCGCGCGAGCTCTTGTAATACATAGCATATATGGGCAAAAACATGCCTATACAAAATTCATTGTAACTCTTCAGAATGGATGGGAACTCCCAAGTTTTTTTTCATATTTGGATAGATTATGAGTCGGAGATATGATTTCATGTCTCATTTGACCCTCAATTAACTCATGGCGTCATCATAATGGCCTCCGAACTCAAAATTTCAATTTGCATATTATGACGCCAGCATATTTTTGGAAAATTTATTGTATCTCTGTAAATATTGATCGATTTTCTTCCAAATTTTGATATGTTCTATCTGAGACAATTCTCTACAAATGTGATGATCACGATTTTTCATTTTGACAAAGGCATCATGGCGTATTTTTGCGATTTAAGGAGGTATGTCATTTTTTCACATTTTGCGTGTATTCTCTATGGGACATGACTTTTTTTCAAAACTGGATTCTACATTCCCGTCTTTCGCGACCAATATCTTCTTCGTTTTAGCTTCGTTTACGCTGAACTTCGAGTATGTTGTAGCTGAGACAATAAGCTATCTCAAATGAGCCCTTGATTATGTCTTTAATTTTAGTTCGACCAGCCCACCTATACTTGTTCTAAACAAGTATTACAATTCTAGTTATTATTATTATTATTATTCTTTATTTTTCTTATTTCCAATCACTTTTTTGTTACCACGATAACTTGAAAATGGCTCAATCAAGTGCCTTGAAATTTGGCACACATATATATAGGCATATGGACAAAGCAAAATAAGGTTTTGAACCCTGACCTTGACTGATGACGTCATCTAGGCGCCATTTTGTAAAATTTTCTGAATATCTTCTCATGATCATATCTTCATAACGAAAAGTTGTTTCTCATTCATATTTATCATGATCAAGGTCAATATCCGTCCGGTCAATTTCAGGTTAAAAAACGCGCGCGCATGCGTACGTGCGCGCGTCAGCGCGCGCGCAAAATTTTAAAATGTTCAAAATCGTCGCAAATTCATTTTGGATACGTTTTAGGCCATTTTAAGCATTTTACGAAAAAACGCGCACACGCGCATGCGCGCGCGTTTTCGCGCGTACTGGCATTTTGCAACATAGAATCGCCGAATTTTCTCTGTTATCATATTTAGCCCATCTTTCCAAGCATTTTGATACCTTGTTCACCTTTTTCTGACTAGTAAAAACGCAATGAGCTTCCGTTCAAGAAACATATCCGTGCGCGCGAGCTCTTGTAATACATAGCATATATGGGCAAAAACATGCCTATACAAAATTCATTGTAACTCTTCAGAATGGATGGGAACTCCCAAGTTTTTTTTCATATTTGGATAGATTATGAGTCGGAGATATGATTTCATGTCTCATTTGATCCTCAATTAACTCATGGCGTCATCATAATGGCCTCCGAACTCAAAATTTCAATTTGCATATTATGACGTCAGCATATTTTTGGAAAATTTATTGTATCTCTGTAAATATTGATCGATTTTCTTCCAAATTTTGATATGTTCTAGCTGAGACAATTCTCTACAAATGTGATGATCACGATTTTTCATTTTGACAAAGGTATCATGGCGTATTTTTGCGATTTAAGGAGGCATGTCATTTTTTAACATTTTGCGTGTATTCTCTATGGGACATGACTTTTTTTCAAAACTGGATTCTACATTCCCGTCTTTCGCGACCAATATCTTCTTCGTTTTAGCTTCGTTTACGCTGAACTTCGAGTATGTTGTAGCTGAGACAATAAGCTATCTCAAATGAGCCCTTGATTATGTCTTTAATTTTAGTTCGACCAGCCCACCTATACTTGTTCTAAACAAGTATTACAATTCTAGTTATTCTTTATTTTTCTTATTTCCAATCACTTTTTTGTTACCACGATAACTTGAAAATGGCTCAATCAAGTGCCTTGAAATTTGGCACACATATATATAGGCATATGGACAAAGCAAAATAAGGTTTTGAACCCTGACCTTGACTGATGACGTCATCTAGGCGCCATTTTGTAAAATTTTCTGAATATCTTCTCATGATCATATCTTCATAACGAAAAGTTGTTTCTCATTCATATTTATCATGATCAAGGTCAATATCCGTCCGGTCAATTTCAGGTCAAAAAACGCGCGCGCATGCGTACGTGCGCGCGTCAGCGCGCGCGCAAAATTTTAAAATGTTCAAAATCGTCGCAAATTCATTTTGGATACGTTTTAGGCCATTTTAAGCATTTTACGAAAAAACGCGCACACGCGCATGAGCGCGCGTTTTCGCGCGTACTGGCATTTTGCAACATAGAATCGCCGAATTTTCTCTGTTATCATATTTAGCCCATCTTTCCAAGCATTTTGATACCTTGTTCACCTTTTTCTGACTAGTAAAAACGCAATGAGCTTCCGTTCAAGAAACATGTCCGTGCGCGCGAGCTCTTGTAATACATAACATATATGGGCAAAAACATGCCTATACAAAATTCATTGTAACTCTTCAGAATGGATGGGAACTCCCAAGTTTTTTTTCATATTTGGATAGATTATGAGTCGGAGATATGATTTCATGTCTCATTTGATCCTCAATTAACTCATGGCGTCATCATAATGGCCTCCGAACTCAAAATTTCAATTTGCATATTATGACGTCAGCATATTTTTGGAAAATTTATTGTATCTCTGTAAATATTGATCGATTTTCTTCCAAATTTTGATATGTTCTAGCTGAGACTATTCTCTACAAATGTAATAACTACGATTTTTCATTTTGACAAAGGCATCATGGCGTATTTTTGCGATTTAAGGAGGCATGTCATTTTTTAACATTTTGCGTGTATTCTCTATGGGACATGACTTTTTTTCAAAACTGGATTCTACATTCCCGTCTTTCGCGACCAATATCTTCTTCGTTTTAGCTTCGTTTACGCTGAACTTCGAGTATGTTGTAGCTGAGACAATAAGCTATCTCAAATGAGCCCTTGATTATGTCTTTAATTTTAGTTCGACCAGCCCACCTATACTTGTTCTAAACAAGTATTACAATTCTAGTTTATTAGGTGGGCTGTACATCATACAGACCACCTCATAATTTCGTTAGAATTGCCTTTATTTATTTATTAGGTGGGCTGTACATCATACAGACCACCTCATAATTTCGTTAGAATTGCCTTTATTATTCTTTATTTTTCTTATTTCCAATCACTTTTTTGTTACCACGATAACTTGAAAATGGTTCAATCAAGTGCCTTGAAATTTGGCACACATATATATAGGCATATGGACAAAGCAAAATAAGGTTTTGAACCCTGACCTTGACTGATGACGTCATCTAGGCGCCATTTTGTAAAATTTTCTGAATATCTTCTCATGATCATATCTTCATAACGAAAAGTTGTTTCTCATTCATATTTATCATGATCAAGGTCAATATCCGTCCGGTCAATTTCAGGTCAAAAAACGCGCGCGCATGCGTACGTGCGCGCGTCAGCGCGCGCGCAAAATTTTAAAATGTTCAAAATCGTCGCAAATTCATTTTGGATACGTTTTAGGCCATTTTAAGCATTTTACGAAAAAACGCGCACACGCGCATGCGCGCGCGTTTTCGCGCGCACTGGCATTTTGCAACATAGAATCGCCGAATTTTCTCTGTTATCATATTTAGCCCATCTTTCCAAGCATTTTGATACCTTGTTCACCTTTTTCTGACTAGTAAAAACGCAATGAGCTTCCGTTCAAGAAACATGTCCGTGCGCGCGAGCTCTTGTAATACATAGCATATATGGGCAAAAACATGCCTATACAAAATTCATTGTAACTCTTCAGAATGGATGGGAACTCCCAAGTTTTTTTTCTTATTTGGATAGATTATGAGTCGGAGATATGATTTCATGTCTCATTTGACCCTCAATTAACTCATGGCGTCATCATAATGGCCTCCGAACTCAAAATTTCAATTTGCATATTATGACGTCAGCATATTTTTGGAAAATTGATTGTATCTCTGTAAATGTTGATCGATTTTCTTCCAAATTTTGATATGTTCTAGCTGAGACAATTCTCTACAAATGTGATAATCACGATTTTTCATTTTGACAAAGGCATCATGGCGTATTTTTGCGATTTAAGGAGGCATGTCATTTTTTAACATTTTGCGTGTATTCTCTATGGGACATGACTTTTTTTCAAAACTGGATTCTACATTCCCGTCTTTCGCGAACAATATCTTCTTCGTTTTAGCTTCGTTTACGCTGAACTTCGAGTATGTTGTAGCTGAGACAATAAGCTATCTCAAATGAGCCCTTGATTATGTCTTTAATTTTAGTTCGACCAGCCCACCTATACTTGTTCTAAACAAGTATTACAATTCTAGTTATTATTATTATTATTCTTTATTTTTCTTATTTCCAATCACTTTTTTGTTACCACGATTACTTGAAAATGGCTCAATCAAGTGCCTTGAAATTTGGCACACATATATATAGGCATATGGACAAAGCAAAATAAGGTTTTGAACCCTGACCTTGACTGATGACGTCATCTAGGCGCCATTTTGTAAAATTGTCTGAATATCTTCTCATGATCATATCTTCATAACGAAAAGTTGTTTCTCATTCATATTTATCATGATCAAGGTCAATATCCGTCCGGTCAATTTCAGGTCAAAAAACGCGCGCGCATGCGTACGTGCGCGCGTCAGCGCGCGCGCAAAATTTTAAAATGTTCAAAATCGTCGCAAATTCATTTTGGATACGTTTTAGGCCATTTTAAGCATTTTACGAAAAAACGCGCACACGCGCATGCGCGCGCGTTTTCGCGCGTACTGGCATTTTGCAACATAAAATCGCCGAATTTTCTCTGTTATCATATTTAGCCCATCTTTCCAAGCATTTTGCTACCTTGTTCACCTTTTTCTGACTAGTAAAAACGCAATGAGCTTCCGTTCAAGAAACATGTCCGTGCGCGCGAGCTCTTGTAATACATAGCATATATGGGCAAAAACATGCCTATACAAAATTCATTGTAACTCTTCAGAATGGATGGGAACTCCCAAGTTTTTTTTCATATTTGGATAGATTATGAGTCGGAGATATGATTTCATGTCTCATTTGATCCTCAATTAACTCATGGCGTCATCATAATGGCCTCCGAACTCAAAATTTCAATTTGCATATTATGACGTCAGCATATTTTTGGAAAATTGATTGTATCTCTGTAAATGTTGATCGATTTTCTTCCAAATTTTGATATGTTCTAGCTCAGACAATTTTCTACAAATGTAATAACCACGATTTTTCATTTTGACAAAGGCATCATGGCGTATTTTTGCGATTTAAGGAGGCATGTCATTTTTTAACATTTTGCGTGTATTCTCTATGGCACATGACTTTTTTTCAAAACTGGATTCTACATTCCCGTCTTTCGCGACCAATATCTTCTTCGTTTTAGCTTCGTTTACGCTGAACTTCGAGTATGTTGTAGCTGAGACAATAAGCTTTCTCAAATGAGCCCTTGATTATGTCTTTAATTTTAGTTCGACCAGCCCACCTATACTTGTTCTAAACAAGTATTACAATTCTAGTTATTATTATTATTCTTTATTTTTCTTATTTCCAATCACTTTTTTGTTACCAAGATAACTTGAAAATGGCTCAATCAAGTGCCTTGAAATTTGGCACACATATATATAGGCATATGGACAAAGCAAAATAAGGTTTTGAACCCTGACCTTGACTGATGACGTCATCTAGGCGCCATTTTGTAAAATTTTCTGAATATCTTCTCATGATCATATCTACATAACGAAAAGTTGTTTCTCATTCATATTTATCATGATCAAGGTCAATATCCGTCCGGTCAATTTCAGGTCAAAAAACGCGCGCGCATGCGTACGTGCGCGCGTCAGCGCGCGCGCAAAATTTTAAAATGTTCAAAATCGTCGCAAATTCAGTTTGGATACGTTTTAGGCCATTTTAAGCATTTTACGAAAAAACGCGCACACGCGCATGCGCGCGCGTTTTCGCGCGTACTGGCATTTTGCAACATAGAATCGCCGAATTTTCTCTGTTATCATATTTAGCCCATCTTTCCAAGCATTTTGATACCTTGTTCACCTTTTTCTGACTAGTAAAAACGCAATGAGCTTCCGTTCAAGAAACATCACCGTGCGCGCGAGCTCTTGTAATACATAGCATATATGGGCAAAAACATGCCTATACAAAATTCATTGTAACTCTTCAGAATGGATGGGAACTCCCAAGTTTTTTTTCATATTTGGATAGATTATGAGTCGGAGATATGATTTCATGTCTCATTTGATCCTCAATTAACTCATGGCGTCATCATAATGGCCTCCGAACTCAAAATTTCAATTTGCATATTATGACGTCAGCATATTTTTGGAAAATTTATTGTATCTCTGTAAATATTGATCGATTTTCTTCCAAATTTTGATATGTTCTATCTGAGACAATTCTCTACAAATGTGATGATAACGATTTTTCATTTTGACAAAGGCATCATGGCGTATTTTTGCGATTTAAGGAGGCATGTCATTTTTTAACATTTTGCGTGTATTCTCTATGGGACATAACTTTTTTTCAAAACTGGATTCTACATTCCCGTCTTTCGCGACCAATATCTTCTTCGTTTTAGCTTCGTTTACGCTGAACTACGAGTATGTTGTAGCTGGGACAATAAGCTATCTCAAATGAGCCCTTGATTATGTCTTTAATTTTAGTTCGACCAGCCCACCTATACTTGTTCTAAACAAGTATTACAATTCTAGTTATTATTAGGTGGGCTGTACATCATACAGACCACCTCATAATTTCGTTAGAATTGCCTTTATTCTTTATTTTTCTTATTTCCAATCACTTTTTTGTTAGCAAGATAACTTGAAAATGGCTCAATCAAGTGCCTTGAAATTTGGCACACATATATATAGGCATATGGACAAAGCAAAATAAGGTTTTGAACCCTGACCTTGACTGATGACGTCATCTAGGCGCCATTTTGTAAAATTTTCTGAATATCTTCTCATGATCATATCTTCATAACGAAAAGTTGTTTCTCATTCATATTTATCATGATCAAGGTCAATATCCGTCCGGTCAATTCCAGGTCAAAAAACGCGCGCGCATGCGTACGTGCGCGCGTCAGCGCGCGCGCAAAATTTTAAAATGTTCAAAATCGTCGCAAATTCATTTTGGATACGTTTTAGGCCATTTTAAGCATTTTACGAAAAAACGCGCACACGCGCATGCGCGCGCGTTTTCGCGCGTTTTCGCGCGTACTGGCATTTTGCAACATAGAATCGCCGAATTTTCTCTGTTATCATATTTAGCCCATCTTTCCAAGCATTTTGATACCTTGTTCACCTTTTTCTGACTAGTAAAAACGCAATGAGCTTCCGTTCAAGAAACATGTCCGTGCGCGCGAGCTCTTGTAATACATAGCATATATGGGCAAAAACATGCCTATACAAAATTCATTGTAACTCTTCAGAATGGATGGGAACTCCCAATTTTTTTTCATATTTGGATAGATTATGAGTCGGAGATATGATTTCATGTCTCATTTGACCCTCAATTAACACATGGCGTCATCATAACGGCCTTCCAACTCAAAATTTCAATTAGCATATTATGACGTCAGCATATTTTTGGAAAATTGATTGTATCTCTGTAAATGTTGATCGATTTTCTTCCAAATTTTGATATGTTCTAGCTCAGACAATTTTCTACAAATGTAATAACCACGATTTTTCATTTTGACAAAGGCATCATGGCGTATTTTTGCGATTTAAGGAGGCATGTCATTTTTTAACATTTTGCGTGTATTCTCTATGGGACATGACTTTTTTTCAAAACTGGATTCTACATTCCCGTCTTTCGCGACCAATATCTTCTTCGTTTTAGCTTCGTTTACGCTGAACTTCGAGTATGTTGTAGCTGAGACAATAAGCTATCTCAAATGAGCCCTTGATTATGTCTTTAATTTTACTTCGACCAGCCCACCTATACTTGTTCTAAACAAGTATTACAATTCTAGTTATTCTTTATTTTTCTTATTTCCAATCACTTTTTTGTTAGCAAGATAACTTGAAAATGGCTCAATCAAGTGCCTTGAAATTTGGCACACATATATATAGGCATATGGACAAAGCAAAATAAGGTTTTGAACCCTGACCTTGACTGATGACGTCATCTAGGCGCCATTTTGTAAAATTTTCTGAATATCTTCTCATGATCATATCTTCATAACGAAAAGTTGTTTCTCATTCATATTTATCATGATCAAGGTCAATATCCGTCCGGTCAATTTCAGGTCAAAAAACGCGCGCGCATGCGTACGTGCGCGCGTCAGCGCGCGCGCAAAATTTTAAAATGTTCAAAATCGTCGCAAATTCATTTTGTATACGTTTTAGGCCATTTTAAGCATTTTACGAAAAAACGCGCACACGCGCATGCGCGCGCGTTTTCGCGCGTACTGGCATTTTGCAACATAGAATCGCCGAACTTTCTCTGTTATCATATTTAGCCCATCTTTCCAAGCATTTTGATACCTTGTTCACCTTTTTCTGACTAGTAAAAACGCAATGAGCCTCCGTTCAAGAAACATGTCCGTGCGCGCGAGCTCTTGTAATACATAGCATATATGGGCAAAAACATGCCTATACAAAATTCATTGTAACTCTTCAGAATGGATGGGAACTCCCAAGTTTTTTTTCATATTTGGATAGATTATGAGTCGGAGATATGATTTCATGTCTCATTTGATCCTCAATTAACTCATGGCGTCATCATAATGGCCTCCGAACTCAAAATTTCAATTTGCATATTATGACGTCAGCATATTTTTGGAAAATTGATTGTATCTCTGCAAATGTTGATCGATTTTCTTCCAAATTTTGATATGTTCTAGCTCAGACAATTTTCTACAAATGTAATAACCACCATTTTTCATTTTGACAAAGGCATCATGGCGTATTTTTGCGATTTAAGGAGGCATGTCATTTTTTAACATTTTGCGTGTATTCTCTATGGGACATGACTTTTTTTCAAAACTGGATTCTACATTCCCGTCTTTCGCGACCAATATCTTCTTCGTTTTAGCTTCGTTTACGCTGAACTTCGAGTATGTTGTAGCTGAGACAATAAGCTATCTCAAATGAGCCCTTGATTATGTCTTTAATTTTAGTTCGACCAGCCCACCTATACTTGTTCTAAACAAGTATTACAATTCTAGTTTTATTTTATTATTATTATTTTTTAAGGGGGGTGGGGTGTTTATCTCCAAGCGATATCCTTGTTATTTAGTTGCACTTTTGAATTATAGTTCATTGTGGTTATTGAAAGTTTCATAAACGACCGGAGTCATAGTGTGGTCAGGGGCGTGCTTTGTGGCTTCTCGTTCCATACATATATTGTATTCGTATTATTATGTATAGTTCTATCCTCGTAAGTTGTTGTCATTGTTGTTTTTCATTTATATTTCATTTGTTTTCTAATTCCTACGCCCAAACTTAATGAAATATATTAATGTAAACAATTAATATTTCTTTCAATTATTTGAGGGCCGGTATTTAAGAACAGCTGAGCTGTCAAACCGTTAACTTTAAGACAGACCCTAACAATAAATAAATTAAATAATATGCTTGTTGCATACAAACTTTACATAATAATAACTATTTATTTGTTGCCATTTCGTAACGACCATTGATGACTGCATTATAAAGTTGTGTAACTCATCATATATTTGCTAGTGAGATAAGTTCAGTCACTTTCCGGTTGCCAATGGCCATGACGACAAGTTATATCAATTTCATGAAGAAACAAAATAACGGAGAAACAATAAGCTGTTATATGTTCCAGCTAATAACAGTATATATAATTTATGGTCTATATTAATAAATATATTCACTATTGAGTTTGACCGAACGTGTTTCCTATGAAAAAAAAAACCCAAATAAAAAACAGACAAACAAACAAACAAACAAACAAACAAACAAACAAACGAGTTGATGATATCGCAACCAATTAGCCTTAGGCCGCGTAGTTCGTTAGAATGGTAGTACCATGGATGGTACTACCATGGATAGTACTAGTACTAGCCATGGTAGTACCAACAAACCCATACCCTTACATTTATTATCTCTGAACATGAAGTTAAATCAATCCGTCCATTTCCTCTCCGTTGTTATCAATCTCGAACAGGACTATTGATCGTGTTATCTCTCTCATTAGCTGCAGTTTATCACAAAAAGGAAGAATTTGTGAATGAGGAAAAGTACTTAGTTATATAACCACATGATGATGGTCAAACAATCGTATTCTACTCTCTGTGAATGAATTGACCAACTGACGAGTTCGGGTCAACTGATTCACTTCCGGTAGGCTGTTACTAAACCACTTTCTATGAACTGAAATTGTCAATGAATCAAATGATAACACAACATTACTTATCTACAAGTTGTAGTTATATGTTCCTGGTATCAATTTTCTGTTTCATTTTACACCTACAGAAACCCCAATGACAAATGACAAATAACAAAATATTACTAAATACGTAGATAAACAGCGTAATATCATTGCAGCTGCAGTGGGTATGGAGAACTACAAATAAAAGGATTTTAAAATCCTATCGACGGAGATCAATTCTTTAAACAAAGAAGAAAACAGGGCAAAATAAGTATGGAAATATTAAAAGAATAATTAGTAACGTGCAACATTATTGTAACAGGTGTATATAGTGTATAATTACCAAGGGTAATATGCGCTTCTGAATAGGGCACCTACATGACCTAGATACATGGCGCTCTTTAAATGCTGTTATAATTATAAAGAATAAACATCAGCTTTTTAATCAATAATCCACCTGAAGAGTTTTAGTTTACTCGTAAATACTTTCGTTGATAATAACGGATGTTACCATGCAGACTCTCCATGGCTGATAATGGTCGCGTTTGCCATGCCACGACAAGTTGGACATGTATATACGTTAGTTAATTAGTTAATAGCCATAGAGTGTTAGTGTTATGTAATATGTGTACCAGGCTGTAACAAGTGACCACTATTGTGTACATATATAACTTTAATATTGAGTTATGGGCAGACGCCGATATTTCCTGATGATCATGATATGGGATGACACGGAAGGAACGGTTTCTTGGCAAAAAGTCAGATCCTGGGTCTCAATTTCGCAAACATCATTATCTGCTGATATAAAGATTAACATAGTTTGTGCACCGAAACAGCAGAATAACTTGCCCGAAATAAGGACACACACACACACACGCCCACACCCACACACTGTCACACAAATGAAATACAAATTTGCTAAATGCACCTGTAAACTACTAAACATATAATTTTTACTTTTTATTTAATTATTCTCACAATATTTTCATGCCATTTCTTAACAAAATCCGTAGTTCAATGTTACATAAATTATGTACAGTATTATCAATAAGAAATGTGGTAATTTTGATTTTTTCTACTAACATTGCTTCATTTTATGTATTTATTTGCAATACATGGGAACATAGTTGTGAAGGTTTGAAAACTACTTTTACGAAACATGATATCATGATAATTAACATTGAACTTTGACTAAACATGATATCATAATTAACATTGAACTTTGACTAAACCTGATTGATTGACATCCCGTGTGTTTCCTTCTTTGCAGAAAGGATTTTCCGGGGTCTTGTTTTAAAATGTTCAAATCATGATTATACCTATCGATACAGTGGTATACTTGATAAGGATATCTCCTTAAAAGCGCCATTTAACTTTAACAAGTCAATACATTATAATTCCAAATCTGTACATGACGATGAAAAAGGCAGTTTTTACTTTTGATATTTTGCAATACTTCGAAAAGGGGCAGGACATGCAAGATAATGTGAAAGCTCCAAGTGATTTTAATTAAAAGTTAATGGATCATTTTAAGACTCATGATGGTTCAAATCCAATTCCATAATGAATAATGGCAAATAACAACGAAAATAAACTTTGACTAAGATTATAATCACAAATAACTATATCAAATGAATCTGGAAACATTCAAATACAGTATATATCCATGAAACCCGCATTCTACATTGATGAAACTGTTTGTAGGCCTACTAAATTATGCTCACTGTCTCATCCACAATGCAGCCCAAGACGAGGTTCGCGACGCAGCTGAGGACGGGCCACGACTGGTGTGGACCGAGCTCCACTCCCCGGCCCAACGGGCTCGCATCAGCAGTCTGCCCGCCGACCCGTCATACGCCAATGACGGCATGGTCGAGACCAGGTTCTACTACCAGTCCGAAAACTCGCAGTTCGTTGGAATCGACGCCGACTACGCCAATCGCACGGCGTTCTGGACGGCGTCGATGAACAGAACCATCTTCCGCGGCGGGCTGGGCGTTGGAGTCAGCGGGGAGAGTATGTTCAAGGTAGGAATGTGATGTGTTAACTTTCAATTCGGTGGATTCACAATACAGTGTGCCACCTATCGGTTGCAGCGGACAGGCCGAAATCCGCAATGCCTCATGGGAAATGGTCGACATCGAAATATAAGGCCGTATACAGCTCAGTGGTGCTAGGCTGTAATATAATAATAATAATAATAGACATTTATATAGCGCAAATTGCAAAGAGCCTCTAAGCGCTTAAATAATTATTTAATTATTATTACCCATGGTCAACAGGTACATTTCAAACCCACACAATGATATTGCATACTTTCTCAACTCCCCAAGCCAAAGGCAATGGGCAGGGTTCGAACTCGGGATCTCATGATCGGAAAGCGCGCGCTCTACCAATTTTGCCACAACCACATCCACATGTAGGCTACTGTGATGTCGACCCCGAAGCCCCCGAAGTTGGAAATTGGCCTGTCCGCTGCAACCGATAGGTGGCGCACTGTACATTGTGAATCCACCGAATTGTGTTAGTCATGTGTGCATATTCAGGTTAGTGGCTTAAAAGCTCCCTAGGAAATTGAGAAGTGTGCCCCTTGCCTTGGAAGGCAAGGAGTTTGATTCAAGGGGAGAGCATGACGTTAAGGGAGGGGGAGTGGACAATAATTAATTCCGAACTACAAATCTTGTTATAGAAATACAAAAAATCATATAACTGTCGACAATTTGTTCTTCTTCTAAAAACGATATTACTTGTTACATAATAATTTATTTCACTAAAGGGTACATCGAAGTCTGTGGAGGGAATAGCCGTCGACTGGTTAGCGAAGAACGTTTACTGGACGGATGCAAACTACGACTGGATCATGATCTCGGACTACAATGCCACATACTTCACCGTACTCATAGACACCGGGCTCGAGAAACCCAGGGGCATCGCTACGTACCCGCAGAAAGGGTAGGGTGACTATCTATCTATCTATCTATCTATCTATCTATCTATCTATCTATCTATCTATCTATCTATCTATCTATCTATCTATCTATCTATCTATCTATCTCCGGGATCTATCTATCTATCTATCTATCTATCTATCTATCTATCTATCTATCTATCTATCTATCTATCTATCTATCTATCTATCTATCTATCTATCTATCTATATATATATTATCTAGCCTATATATCTTCTATCTATCTTTATATCTACATGTACCTATCTATCTTTCTATATATGTATCTATGTATCTATCCATCCACTGTCATATATATATTCTTCATTCTTTGTTCATCTTTATTTTGTTAATCTTGTTTCCATATCCTATCATGAACCAAGTTATATGAATACAAATATCTTTCGATTGAACGATGGTTCAACCAGTCGAATATCAAGTGCCTCCATTCACACAAGGGTATATTGATTGTATTGTGTTTTACTTTGCTCGGGCAGCTCGACATGCATTAAATTAGACTTTTGCCTATAAATATAATGTATTTTACCTAATAAAACTTGCCAATATGTTAGTCAAATGATTATTATTTTTCATTATCATTATTTTGTTCTTCAAGATATTTATTCTGGACTGACTGGGGAGATAATAAGCTCATCGAGAGATCAACTCTTGCGGGAAAGAACAGAACGGTCCTTATCAATAACACTGACTTGTACTACCCGAATGGAATCGCTGTGGATTATGAGACGGAAAGGTAATGGAAACTGACAATATGCATATATTCGTATGTTTGTTTGTTTGTTTGTGTGTGTGTTTGTTTGTTTGTTTGTAATTTTGGCTGTCTATATCATACATAAAACAATCGAGAGATCGAAATGTTAACATAAATGTCCTTATCACTGACTTGAACTCCATGAAAATTACTTGGAGCTTCCACATTTCTCTTCTACCGTGTTGTTTGGCTTATGGTAAGAGAAGAATAAGATAGGGTTAGATTTTTTTAAATGCCCCTTTAGTATGACAATATCTATCATTGATAATCATTCAGCTCAAGAGCGTTAATGAACGGTCATAAACCTCATACATGTTATACAGTAATTCGTTGTAATTAAAAGCTGACGTAAATTTTCGCCTTTTTAACCAGGAAAGCAGTGTTCCTTTTCAATGAAACTTTCACACATCATTCGGACATATCTTACAATGATTTTGGTATAGGATTGAAGTCTCAAATGTAATTTTGGGCAATATCTGACATATACAGGTGCACTGGTTTAGTTTATGATCATTAGGGTTAGGATTTGCATGGTTTATAATTATTATTTAGTCTATAACTGATATTTCCTCTCCCATGCATATTGAGACCTAATTCGATCAGAGGAGACAAATATTGCAATACATGTACAAAATAATCCAGAAAATTAACCCTAACCCTCGGAATTTCTGTAGTTTTCTTCTATTTTCGAGGTTTGGGGTTGCTGATGTTTTTGTTTTAATTTTTTTATTCTGTTTTTTATTATGTATGCTATCTAGTATATTTCCATACTTTTGTATATATTTCTAAATCATCTAAATGCTATTTTATTAACATTTCAGGGTTTATTGGGTGGACGCTGCACAAGATGGTGGTCGAATCGAATCCATAAACATCGATGGATCTAATCGTTCATTACTGATAGAAATGCAACCAAGAGTCGCACATTTCTTCGACTTGGCAATTTATGGGGTAAGAATTGATGAACAGTAACAAATATCACTAGGTCTTGATTGCAAGGCTAACATCGTAAACATTTGCTGGCGTGGAAATTTGTTGGCGGTTGACTTGAAATGTTCCCAAGGTTTGCCAAAGGTAAATTTGACATTTAATTCTACGATATTCGTGTGTTATCTTGTATTGAGTTTGATGAACAAGAGAGGAATGAGAGCAATTTCATAAAACATACATTTTCTAGATATTTACTAGCTAGTTTTTCGGCCACGGATTCAGCGGTAGTATCATGCAACTTGCACGCGATGACTAACCCTGCAGTTGAGGGGAGATTTCATGTAGCCACCCGCCGCGCTGATGAGCTGAGTGACTGGCGGCGCGGCTGTGAGCCGAGTGAATGAATAGAAACGCTATTCCATTCCACAGTAGGCCTATTATACTAATTTTACACCAAACCTTGAACCTTGAAGTAATAATCCCTATAGCAGCTCACTGGGGAATAGATCGACAAATCTATCGCTTTCATGGCCTTTTTGACATTATTATTATTATTTTCACTGTCGGCATTCTAGCGATAGACGCGACCGATACGCGGTGCCTTAAGAGGCAAGAACACCGTAGCTCTACAGTAAAAGTTACTTACGGAAAATCATTTTTTTTTGCACATAAAACACAACATATTTAGTATTTTGAGCGACATTTGTAGCCCTATCAATACATTTAGGGCTGTTATAATACTTTAACTCACCGATCTTGTGTGTCACTATACATGTCATTCTATAATTACGGCGAATTGTGAGATTTTCCACAATTTTCCATCACTCTTCGTCGGTCTTTCGCCGTTCAAACTGCCGTTATCGTACACAGATGCAATAATTACGGTATCGCTAGCGTGCACACAAAAAAAAAAAAAAAAAAAAACGACGCAAAATTTAAATGAGTTATTTGACTTGACAAACTGTTACCGCTACATTTTTAGCAAATAATTGTGGGCCAGTGATTCCAATAATTATTCGGTAGCGGTAACAGTTTGTCAAGTCAAATAACTCATTTAAATTTTGCGTCGTTTTTTTTTTTTTTTTTTTTTTTGTGTGCACGCTAGCGATACCGTAATTATTGCATCTGTGTACGATAACGGCAGTTTGAACGGCGAAAGACCGACGAAGAGTGATGGAAAATTGTGGAAAATCTCACAATTCGCCGTAATTATAGAATGACATGTATAGTGACACACAAGATCGGTGAGTTAAAGTATTATAACAGCCCTAAATGTATTGATAGGGCTACAAATGTCGCTCAAAATACTAAATATGTTGTGTTTTATGTGCAAAAAAAAATGATTTTCCGTAAGTAACTTTTACTGTAGAGCTACGGTGTTCTTGCCTCTTAAGGCACCGCGTATCGGTCGCGTCTATCGCTAGAATGCCGACAGTGAAAATAACAATAATAATGTCAAAAAGGCCATGAAAGCGATAGATTTGTCGATCTAACTGGGGAAGCTAAACTGGGATGAACGGTGGTGTGACGTCATAGGCCGACGGTGGAAAGTGAAGTTTTATACAGTGAAAGAGTCCATTATATACAATAAAAATGGAGTGCTTTAGTGCGAGTAAAAACCAGGCTCTGATCTACAGCATCCTCGAACCCACCGGTGGCTGCATGCATCTGAGAGCCGGTAGGGCAGCCTTCTGGAAAGCAGTCACTGATGTTGCGTTGACTGCTATGTGCAGTAGTTGGTTCCAGATTCGAATGGATCGTGGGTAGAATGAGAATTTATATGGGTCGATTGTAGCTAGTGGTATTGAGTATTTGAGGTTGTGGTCGTTTCTTCCGAAGTATGAGGCTGGTATGATGAGGACTGGAGGTGGGATGTTGACAAGCACATGATGAATCTTAAACAGCATGGTTGATTGAGCTAGGATCCGGCGTGTGTGCAGGAGGTCCCAATCAAGGCTAGTGACAAGTGCAGAGGCTGATGTGGTCCTCCTGTAATCTTGGTGCACAAAGCGGGCTGCTGCTCTCTGCACTTGCTCTATTCCTTGAATTGCTGTGGAGTTGTAGGGGTTCCAGGCTTCAGATCCATACTCCAGTTGGGGGCGTACAAGGGCTAGGTATGCCCTGTTCTTCACCTCTTTCGAGCATGGGGACAGGGTTCGCCGCAGCAATCCTAGAGTTCTGTTGGCCTTGTGTAGGATGTTCTGGCAATGAGTGCCCCAGCGAAGGTCTTTTGATACAGAAACTCCTAGGTATTTGTACTGTTCTACCCTTGGGATGATCTCGTTGAGCAGGTTGTATTCATGGATGCTAGGCTTGTGCTTTCTTGTAATAGTGAGGACTGCACATTTCTGGATGTTGAATTCCATGAGCCATTTGGTGGACCAATCTGCCAAGGTTTGTAGGTCTTGATGTAGGATTCTGTGGTCGTCCTCGGATGAGATGTCACGATAGATTACACTATCATCGGCAAACAGGCGCATTCTGGACTGGATGTTTTCAGTGATGTCGTTGATGTAAAGCAGGAACAGGGTTGGGCCGATCACCGATCCTTGGGGTACTCCAGATGTTACTGACCTCCACGATGATCTTGATCCATTCACTGCTACTGCTTGCTGCCTGTTTGAGAGGAGTGCCATTATCCAGCGGGATGTGTCTCCGGTAATACCATAGTGTTGTAGTTTGGTATGAAGGTGTTGGTGGGGTACACGGTCGAATGCCTTCCGAAAGTCCAGGAAGACGACATCGGTTTGACCTCTCATTTGAAGGGTGTGTGCCCAGTCGTGAGTAGCTGATATGAGTTGAGTTGTTGTGGAGAGCTTCTGCCTGAATCCATGTTGTTTATCTGTTAGGATGTTGTTTGATGATACATGTTTGGAGATGTGGCTCAGGACAACATGTTCCATCACTTTGCAACAGATGCAGGTCAGCGAGATAGGTCTGTAGTTGGAAGGATTGCACTTATCACCTGACTTGTGGATGGGTGTCACAAGGGCCTGCTTCCATGGTTTAGGGACGATGCCAGTGTTGAAGCTCTGCTGAAACAAGAAGGCCAGGGCTGGAGCAATCTCATGGGCAATCAGCTTCAGGAGTCTGGGAGATAACTCATCTGGTCCACTTGCTTTTGTTGGGTTCAGCTGTAATACACCAAAGATATCGTTGTTGCTATTCGTGTTAGTGTGTTGTAGGAAATGTTGTTGCCTCGACCTATCCTATTATTAATAAGCCAAAAATTAATTAAAAAAGGGAAAGAAGAGTTATTATGAAACAATTTCTATTTCAGTAATTTTGACATTTGGGAAATTTTTGTAAAACTATAACAATTAAAATAAGTAATTAAAACTTGCCTGTCCAGTTCAGGGGAATGCTAGGAAGACACATTTTATTTCATATATTGGTGGACTGTGGACAGAAAAATGAATCTTTGTTCAGTTACATTATGTCCACAGAAGATAGAGGTAGATTGACTGCTGTAAACTAAAGTGTAAGCCTGTAGTTTAGACAGGTGACTGCTATAACAGGTTTGACTGTATTAATCTTTGTTCCGTTTCATTACGTTCACAGAATTACATCTTTGTGACAGATCTGTCTAGACAACTACGATGCATCCAGAAGGACACAGCCCAGATCGCCTTCGCCCTCAACCTGGGAGCTCGGCCGTTTGGTATCATGACATATGGCGCTGGCCTCCAACCCCTTAGCAGCTGTAAGTATAAAGTAGTGTTGTAACGAGTCAAGTCGACAAGGGCTTGAGTTTTAATCAACAGGCGGTCGAGCCGAGTCAGCAGGTGATTGAGTCGCATGTAGAGTCTAGTCTTTTTTTTCTACAAAGCTAGAGTCAAGTCAAGTCGCGTTGAGTGGAACACAAGTATTAAAGGGATAGTTGAGTATTGGTCAAACTTAACTTTAGTAACCAAAACCTGCACGATTACGATACAAACTAATAGTTATAACTTCACCATGCTCGAAAAGTATACACAATTACAAACGACAAAGTAAAACCCCTGTTATCATTCAAAAAGAGCCGTTACAACTCGAAGTGTCAAATTAACTCGGCGCGAAGCACTAGCGTTGTAGGTCCTAATACGGGACTGTATAGTGCAGTGTGCGGTAATACGGGACTGTAGTGCAGTCACTGTGTGCGGTAATACTATACAGTAGTACGTGTATATTATGTATCGCAACCATAGAAATATGACTCCAACACTGCCGTTGACGCAACTCGCAAGCCCCATTCGCATTCGTTCGCCTTTCGTTCACAGTCGCGCTAACACACGGAGAGACTGGTCCATGAGGCGCATATATCACTGATTTTTTGCGGAATGGAAGGAAAAATCATATTCTTAATCCACCCGGTAGTTGGATCACATATTGGAGAGTAAATTGCTGGTAAGTACCGTATCATATGTATAGTTTTAAGCACAATTAGCGTGCACACAAATATTTGGTTTCAGTCTTTTATTAGGAGAACATAGAACGCTAGTGCCTCGCACTAGCGGTTCTAAAAAGTGATACCCGGGCGTCAACCACTTTTATATGATATTTTGAAAGCAAATTTCACAACAATTAGAGCATTTGAATGGAAATTATTATTATTTCCCATGTTTTTTTCGATGATCTTTCATATGGAATTGAAATCAACCAAATCCGTTACAATCGATGTTGGGGGGGCACTTTGGAAATTACCAAAACTCAACTTGGCCTTTAACCTGTGAGGAAAGAATCTCTTCAAATCCTTTTTCAAATCTAATTAAAACTGGCACTATACTATCTAGTGTTTTGAAGTAAGAGTATATAGTGGCAGGGCTCTACAACAGAACATATTTTTGTGCTATTCAGTCACGTTAATGCATACATCCAGAGGGACAGGGCCAGGGCTCTACATTAAACATTTCTTCCTATCCCAGTTGGGGAAATGAACCATACTTACTTGTCCAACAGCAAAATCCACTTGCCCCAATTTTCCAGCATGCGCAAGTTGTTAGCAAGCACTTGTACAATTATCCTATTTGTGGTATGGTACTCTTTATCATCACACAAGTGTACTACAAGTTACGTATTTGAATTTTCTAAGATTTCTAAAATTTAGAAATCCCTAATGTTCAATGTATTGCAAAATGTTCAATTATCACCGGACAGCATTAATGAATGCCTGTCGGAGAGTTAAAAAATGTCAATCCGTTCGTCTCTGTTCGTATGCCTTTCTTGTTCTTTTCTTGTTTTGAGAACGCGTTCTTTATCAGGCGATGTAATGTAAGTTGTTCTATACGGCGGAATGTTTGGTGCGTGACGGTGAAGCGATAAAGGCGATTTTCTCCATTGGATAATTTGATTTCGCAAATGTTCTATCCGTCGGGTATCCGTTATCCGGTGACGATATCCGGTGATATTTGTGACAACACCTTTATTGATGGAAAATCAAGCAGTTGAACATCGACTCCTGTAATCGAGTGCCTCCATTCAGACAAGGATAGATTACTGTCAAACCTGTTTAATACAGTGACCACCTATTCAAGACAAGTGTGTTAAAGGCACCCATGACAAGGATAGATTACTGTCAAACCTGTTTAATACAGTGACCACCTATTCAAGACAAGTGTGTTAAAGGCACCCATGACAAGGATAGATTACTGTCAAACCTGTTGAATACAGTGACCATCTATTCAAGACAAGTGTGTTAAAGGCACCCATGATAAAAATATTAACATCCTTAGATTTGTTTGTTTCCTGCAAGCCATGTGATAGCAACCCATGTGAGAACCTAGGCAGCCTAGATACCAGTGTGTAGAGGCACGGATTTTCCGCGATCGCGGAAAATCGCGGAAAATCGCGGAATTGACCATTTGAAACGGAAAATGAGTTCTCAAACGGAAAATCGCGGAAAACCTCTTTTTCCTCAAAAATTCATATTTTGTAGTAGAAAACTATCAGAAGAAAACAAATGACAAAAAAGTACAAGAAAGACGATGTCGAATGCAACTTACAATGACAAGAAATCCGCTGCGTTTATTATGACAGCCGATCTAGCGCGCGGTGCGGCGAGTACGGCATACGATCGACGTCGTAGACTAGCTACCCCGGCGCGCCCCGGCCCCGCAGCTAGCTGCTATCAGTCAGAGCTGCGCATACCATGTCACCCATGTACGTAATATTAATACTGCACATGGATTAAACGATTCTCAAACGTTGACATCCAGTCCGCCCTCTATCGGTACAGCCCGCCATATCACTCGTTTACTTTGCGTGCAGGTTATGGGTCTCATTTCTTACGCGAGATATCCATCCGCCGGGAATTGGGGAATTCCCCAATTCCCGGCGGATGGATATCTCGCGTAAGAAAAAAGACCCGATAAGCTGCACGCAAAGTATACAAGTGAAGTGTTAGTGTTGACTTATTCGTGTCGTTGTACTGATATGATGTAAGCTTCAGTACACATGCAGGTTCGAGGAGTTAGAAAATGTTCGAGATATAATCAGCGCACACGTGTATAACAATTACTTCCGCGTTCGTTCCGGGGTATATACTACGGCTTTGGTAATGGTACGGAATTCGATTACGACACGACGTCACCACACGCTGATAGTGATACGTATGAAAGCTTGAAGTTGAAGCGAGAGAAAAATCGGTAAATCATGATTTTACCATACTCATTGAATTTTGTATAGAGTTTGATGGTAAACGGAATTTGCAGTTTTTCACATACGTACAAAGTCTATGGCAAAACGGAATTTCCGTTTTTCAGGCAGGTAAAAACGGAATTCCCGATTTTCTGAAACGGAAAAGGCCTTTTTTTTAAACGGAAAATCCGTGCCTCTAAGTGTGCATGTAGCCATGGTAACAAGCTGTCTCTGAATGGAATGTCATGTCATGAAATTATTCCCATTTTTGATATGTAAAATGCACCATGTACAGTATAACATTATACATGTATAATATTGTGTTTCTTGCAGCCCCATGTGATAGCAACCCATGTGAGCACCTGTGCACCGGGGCCCCTGGGCAGACTGGATACCAGTGTGTGTGTAGCCATGGTTACCAGCTGGCTGAGAATGGAACGTCTTGTTTAATAGGTAATCACACCTCCTGCTTGTGCATGTTTCTGCATATTTGCATGTACTGTAAATGTTTCACTGAAGGGCAAACCTAATCCTAATTCAGTGTCGTTCTCTACAAAATTCCCTGTATTTCTCTTTTCGATTTTCCTTTACCGTATTTGCTGGTGTATTAACCGCACCTTTTTTCAAAAAATTTTTCTCCAAAAATGGAGGTGCGGTTAATACACCGGTGCGTCATATAGCGTATTAACCGCACTTTTTTCAAAAAATTTGCAAAAAAAGGGGGGGTGCGGTTAATACACAGGTGCGGTTTATACACCGGCAAATACGGTATATTATTCAATTGCATTTAGGTATGCTATAATTCATATCAAGACTATATCACAGTATTATACAGATATGAGCCGTATATTGCAAATAAGAACAAGTTATTAAAGATGAATAACAGTTTTGGGAAAGTTACAGAAAACATTCACCATTAAACATAATGCAATTATTTTCATCTATTTCATTATTATTCTCAGATTTTTCACATCTTTATTTTCTCAATTTTCTCATCATAATTTTCTCAAAATTGATATTCAATGATGAGAAATAAATTTCCTTATAATGACCAAATCAAGATTGCAATACAATATAAAACATGTTTTAAGCGCATCAACATAAAGCCTCAAAGTACACCAAGTCAATGTTTTACCCTTTCTTCCCTTCCAGATGAAAGTCGGATCACTAAGCCACAGCTCCTTGTGGTGACGCGCAATGAGATCACTCGCTACCCGGCAAACTTTGCGGACCTGACCTCGGAGGCTGCCCTCGCAGGCAAGATGCTTGTAGACAACAAGGTTCTGTTGGTTGCATTGGATATCGACAGTCAGGGAGAGATGCTCTACTTCTCAGACTACGGGAAGAAGGAGATCAACAGAGTACGTCTGGAGAGCGGGGCTGCCATTAAGGTCGTTGTAGGTGGAGTCGGGAGTGTAGAGGGTAAGTGTATAAATGGTATTGCTATTTGTGAAATACTAAGTACTAGTATGTGATAATAATAATAATGATTTCATTGATGTACAAGTTAATTAGCTCAGTTAGTAGAGCATCGGTTTAGCAAATTGGAGATCTTGGGTTCAAATCCCGGGGGAGATCAACAGAGTATGTATTGAGAGCGCTTCCATTAAAGGTGGTTCGGATTCGTATATCAGACGCACAGCGCCATCTTGCGCGCGGTGCTTACTGCACAGTTAATCCGTGCTATGCGGTGCGCGCAAACTAGTCTAGTTCAAAATGGCGACCCGCAGTAATTAGCATCCCGACGCTTGATGATCTTTAAGGTCATTGTGGGTGGAGTCGGAAGTGCAGAAGGTCAGTGCTATAGTATTGCTATTTTGAAATTTGGAGTATCTGTTTGTGAGAAAAATATTATTGATGGGAGATCTCGGGTTCAAATCCAGGAGAAGATCAACAAGTAAAAGATGTTAATGAAAGAGAAGTGTTAATCTTGTTTAATTATTCTTCAGGGGTGGCAGTTGATTGGCTAAACCAGAATCTCTACTGGTCCGATGCCCAACGCAATCACATTGCCGTTGCCCGGTACGACGGAAGCAGACGGAAATTTCTCTTTGAAGACAATGTTATTCGGCCACGCAGTCTGGTGATACATGCCACTCGCAAGTAAGTTTGATCACTTTGAAAGATTTCCATTATATTTTTTGGTTTAAATATCCCGATATAGTCATCAATAAAAATAATTACATCAAATATTGAAATGAATTGTACCTATAAGATTTAATATTGTTTTGATTTCCATATCACAGGCAGAGGTATGTACATAATTGACTTGAGAGGTACTGAAGACAGCATTTAGAATGTTTTGTGAAATGCATGAATTAGACTGCAAATAATATTGAACCAAATATGTGCATATTGAATTTTACAATATTGGGATGTCTTAAATACATTAATTATAATATTTCATGTTATGAAGGTCCATGGATTTTGTATGACTTATATTCTAAGAAATTGAAAACATCTTGCTTACAATACACTTAATCGTTATGTTATTTAATTGTTACACATGTGTGTGTGTGTTTTACCCTGACTCATGTTATTTTAAAACAATTTATTTGTTTAATTTCTGGCCATAGACCTGGGTTTTCTATGCTTTACATCTTGTAATATCAATTATGAAAGGGAACAATTGGATTTCATACTGTTAACTTTGCAGGATGATATTTTGGACTGAGTTTGGAGCCCCAGCACAGATAGAGAGAGGGAACCTGGATGGAACAGGGAGGCTGGTCATAAAGACTGGACTCAGCTCTCCAAATGGACTGGCCATTGACTTCAAACAAGATAGGTATGTAGGTCAAAAAGTGTATTTTTTTCCATATCAAATTGCTATTTGGGACTTCAAATTTCTGACAGCGCCATCTAGTGGCCAGACTCAGTACAACTTCTGAGGTAGAACAACAAAGATTTGTACAGGGTACAGTATGAAATGTGTACCAAAAATTGTTATGTGATAAATCAGACAGGCAAATTGTGCAATAGTGTGTGTAAGAAAAACAATATCAACCAGAAGGAATAGTGGGGTTGATCAGCTGTTAGTGTAAACTACTAGTATAAACAAATGCTTAATAATGTAATGCTTAACATACCTGTGAGACTATTCTCTATTGACATCATCCCATTGGGATGATGTCAATATACAAACCCATAGCAACCAGAATATACTTGGGATGCAGCTGCTGCATCCCAAGTATATTCTGGTTGCTCTGGGCTCGTATGTATACACTTTGTGCCCCCATCCTCTTTTATAAACAAATAATATTTCTCTTTTTAAATTCAAATTTTGATCAATCCTTTTTTAAATGGATTCTCTGTATCAATGTAATAATGTTCTTTATGAATGCCCATTTTTATCCCTCTTTTTTTGTGTGTAGACTGTACTATGCATCTAGAGGCAATGGTCTGATAGAATCTATAACTCTGGATGGCTGGCAGGCTTGCAGGGTGTACCTCAAGTCTAGTTCTATCAATCCCTTTCTTTAATGAATCCATTCTCTGTATTTATCATAGACTGTACTACGCATCTAGAGGCAATGGTCTGATAGAATCTATGACTATGGATGGCCGGCAGGCTTGCAGGGTGTACCTCAAGTCTAGTTCTATCAATCCCTTTCTTTAATGAATCCATTCTCTGTATTTATCATAGACTGTACTACGCATCTAGAGGCAATGGTCTGATAGAATCTATGACTATGGATGGCCGGCAGGCTTGCAGGGTGTACCTCAAGTCTAGTTCTATCAATCCCTTTCTTTAATGAATCCATTCTCTGTATTTATCATAGACTGTACTACGCATCTAGAGGCAATGGTCTGATAGAATCTATGACTCTGGATGGACGACAGGCTAGCAGGGTGTACCTCAAGTCCAGGGCTAAATATTTTGACATTGATATCTACAAGGTGAGTTCAAAATATTCTTACATCTTTGGTGTAAAAATTTGATTTTTTTTTTCTCGCAGTAACAGGAATCTCATCAGAATGTGCTCCATGAATCTCTGGCAAGCATGAATTCTAGAACTTTATTTGTCTGGATGCATAGATTGAATTGGTGTTGAAATCTGGAAGTGCATTCACATGCATTACAGTACATTGTAGTGCATGTATAATAAGTACAGGGATAATAATTTCCTTTCCTTTTGACGAGCACAAATGTAAAAGCTTGAACAGAACTCGCTTATAAAATTCATATCCCAACTTTCATGAAGGAGAACATTTTATTTTGAATAGTGCACAAAAGTTGCCATTCATTGTGTTTTTATGTTCTGTGTTATTTAATAAGCTACAATTAAACCAAGAGGCCAGATTCTGTATATATTAAATTGTATCACCAAATGTGTTAGATGAGTTTTTGTACTTCACCAAGTGGGGGAGTGACAATGGTGTTCATGCCATTAATATCAGCTCTAATCAACTGTTAAAGAGTAAAAGAGTAAAGAGTGTGTCCCTGACCATACCAATATTTAATTGTATTACCAACTTTGTACAATGTAATTTTCAGGCTATCCTTTTTCTGATGTCAAAATAAATGTTGTTTTCTCTTCAAAATACAGGATTATTTATACTTCACGGAGTGGGGGAGTGACAATGGTGTTCATGCTATCAATATCAACACCAACCAACTGGTCAAGAGTGTATCCCTCCCAAAGACGGCCTATGGGGTCCGCATGTATGATGACTCCAGGCAACCCACTGGACAAAGTATATCATATCTATCTTAGCATTTTCAATTATCAATTGTTTTGTCAAACTCATGGGTTGATGCAGTGGTAGAAATCAATTATGTTTTCTTGGTGATACAGTCGGGCAAGTAAAACAAGATTTGTATAATTATGGTGGCCCGAAACAAGAAAAAACATTTCAAATTATGTTACATCTGGCTGCCTATTATGACCAGTAGAAATAAACATCAATGTTATTTTGGTGGCCTAAAGCTAATTTTATTAGAATTTGAAATGAATCAGAGGTGTTCTACAAGAACATACATGTAATCTAGCACTGTAGGACCGGGGGGTGTTTCACAAAGATCCTAAGTTGGACTTACAAAGTATGGAAAGCCATTAGTTTCTTTGAAAAATTATTTTTAAAGTCCCTTTTCAAATGCGTAAAATATTGATTCATATCATAAATATTTTCTATTATCAAGGAGATTTCATGTTTTTGATTCAACTTTTATGAAAAGTCTAAAATGTGTTTGAATGTATTGTATTTTAAGGCTACACATGGCTTTCCATAATAGTTATAATCACCTCTTTATGAAACACCCCCCAGTATATTTGCCCATTAGGTAATATATGGGATTCCCAATGATCTACTGAAGATGTGGAACTAGTGCTAACTGATTCTGTAAAACCTCTCATTACTTGGGCTTCACATTGTATCCAATGCTCCGGTAAAACCTCTCATCACTTGGGCTTCACATTGTATAACCAATGCTCCTGTAAAACCTCTCATCACTTGGGCTTCACACTGTATAACCAATGCTCCTGTAAAACCTCTCATTACTTGGGCTTCACACTGTATAACCAATGCTCCTGTAAAACCTCTCATCACTTGGGCTTCACACTGTATAACTGATCCTGTAAAACCTCTCATTACTTGGGCTTCACATTGTATAACTGATCCTGTAAAACCTCTCATTACTTGGGCTTCACACTGTATAACCAATGCTCCTGTAAAACCTCTCATCACTTGGGCTTCACACTGTATAACTGATCCTGTAAAACCTCTCATTACTTGGGCTTCACACTGTATAACTGATCCTGTAAAACCTCTCATTACTTGGGCTTCACATTGTATAACCAATGCTCCTGTAAAACCTCTCATCACTTGGGCTTCACATTGTATAACCAATGCTCCTGTAAAACCTCTCATCACTTGGGCTTCACACTGTATAACCAATGCTCCTGTAAAACCTCTCATTACTTGGGCTTCACACTGTATAACCAATGCTCCTGTAAAACCTCTCATCACTTGGGCTTCACACTGTATAACCAATGCTCCGGTAAAACCTCTCATTACTTGGGCTTCACATTGTATAACCAATGCTCCTGTAAAACCTCTCATTACTTGGGCTTCACATTGTATAACCAATGCTCCTGTAAAACCTCTCATCACTTGGGCTTCACATTGTATAACCAATGCTCCTGTAAAACCTCTCATCACTTGGGCTTCACACTGTATAACCAATGCTCCTGTAAAACCTCTCAATACTTGGGCTTCACATTGTATAACCAATGCTCCTGTAAAACCTATCATCACTTGGGCTTCACATTGTATAACCAATGCTCCTGTAAAACCTCTCATCACTTGGGCTTCACACTGTATAACCAATGCTCCTGTAAAACCTCTCATTACTTGGGCTTCACATTGTATAACCAATGCTCCTGTAAAACCTCTCATTACTTGGGCTTCACATTGTATAGCCAATGCTCCTGTAAAACCTCTCATCACTTGGGCTTCACATTGTATAACCAATGCTCCTGTAAAACCTCTCATCACTTGGGCTTCACACTGTATAACCAATGCTCCTGTAAAACCTCTCATCACTTGGGCTTCACATTGTATAACCAATGTTCCTGTAAAACCTATCATCACTTGGGCTTCACACTATAACCAATGCTCCTGTAAAACCTCTCATCACTTGGGCTTCACATTGTATAACCAATGCTCCTGTAAAACCTCTCATTACTTGGGCTTCACACTGTATAACCAATGCTCCTGTAAAACCTATCATCACTTGGGCTTCACACTGTATAACCAATGCTCCTGTAAAACCTCTCATTACTTGGGCTTCACATTGTATAACCAATGCTCCAAATAAGCACAGGCCCGCTGGCCCGGGGTAACCAACACTTACTTAAGCCTACCAAATTTCATATGCTTAATTCCTCTGGCCCCAAGTATAACAGATTAATAAATATTTTTCTTTTGTTTGGTGCCACTCGAATCAGAAATATTTTGTTTTTACTTGCTGGACTGGGCCACAATGCAGAATGCTAATTTCTATCATCTGCTATCAACTCTTTAGAACGTGAATTGCCTTGAACTGTCATCTTTACAACCTTCACTCTGATACTTGTTAATTACCTTTAAACATACGTTGTAGTCTACATAAGAAAAGGATTTGTACATGTTATTGTAACTAACACTTCAGCATTTTCAAAGAGTGAACCTAAACATAAACATATATTTTCCTTCTTATCTTTACTAAGAAATCCTTAAGTAAGCTAGTTCATGAACCAACCCATTTCCTTGGAGGTTTTGAAATCCCTGTAGACTTTTAACATAGCCCACCAGGTTCTGGTAGGCAAATGATTAACCAATATCCCTATTCTGTACTTTTTCCTGTTGCTAGGTGACTGTGACGAGGATACATGTGACCACCTGTGCCTCCCCCGGACACCAGAGGGCTTTGTCTGTCACTGCAGTATTGGCTACACCCTGGATGCTGACAATGTAACATGCAATGTTGGTAAGATTGTAAAGAGATACTAGAAGCCCGTAGCTGCTCCGCGGCAGCTGTAAAGCAGCTATATGTTTCTTGTAATAATAATGTGGGCCATGGGGACGATGTAAGATTCCATGCTAGTGAGATTGCAAAAAAGATACAGGCCCGTAGACGCTCTGAGGCAGCTGTAAAGTAGATATGAGCATTTTGTAATATTAATAATGCAGACCATTTGGACAACACCAGCTATACAATGTCCTGGATGATCCAGGATGCACTTCGGCTGATGACCAACTATACTATGACTGAATTTCAAAGGGCCCATTGTCCTGATGCCCATAAGCAGAGCTCTATGGAGTGACTGGATAATGAGAGGAATCAATTAGAATATTTCCAGTGGTCAATAGCAACACAACAAGAGGTCTGCGGGTGCAAAATTGTTTAATTGGTTACTGGTAGTCTGTCTTTTTAGGCCGGGCTCAAGTTAAGCCACTGATGAGAATTTGGCCATTATGTTTGTTTATTTTTTACCCATTGAAAACAATTTCATATTGTTATAGCATCTTTTTTCCCTATATCCATGCCCAAGTATTTTCTGGACGTATCTTGATTGAATTAGTTATGAGTGCCTCTTTGTTTTCATCATAGTTCTGCCACTTTACAGAGTACAGAAGTAGAGATTGAACAGCCTTTTGTTATAACATGGTAATGGGTGGAAGCAGGAAGATTGCCGTCTTAGCAAGCCCTAGGTCCCAACATTTCTGGCTTGCCTGATAGTATATACAACCATTACCCATGACAATGAATAGTGGTGACGTCTCACTTCGCCTCTCTAAAAGATGAATACCAAATTAATAATTGTAAAGCTTGATCCGAGATTCAGGCTCAGTTTAATTGAAAATCTTGCCTTTCAACAAATTTCTAAGCAAAATGTTGATGTTTCCTGCCTTTTCCAGACCTTCTTGAAGACAACTTTGTCCTGGTAACAGACACCCACATTCCAGCTCTGTTTCAAATCAGTCTTGAGAACGGCATGAAACGTTTCACTGCCATACCACTAGAGGGCCTTGTGCGACCCATCGCTGTGGCCTTTGACCCCATCGACAGTCGAGTCTACTGGACGGACGTCAGACTTGGTTCGTTCAGCCGTGCTTTCCTCAACGGCACGGGGCAAGAGACACTCGGAAGAGCTGGCGTGGAAGGTAGGGTTTGGCTTTTTTTCTGTTTTTCAGGTTTTGTTTAAGCATGAATGATTAGCATGAAATTAAACCCTCTGTTTAGAAATAGATTTCATTCTGTTAAAATTGATTGAAATTCAGTATTTTGTTAACAGCATGGTGCCAGAGACCCTTGGGAGAGCCTGTGAACCCATGTATGGTAGGGATGGTAGGGAGTGTGGGTGGTAGGGATGGTAGAGATAAGGGTAGGGAGTGTCGATGGTAGGGTTCAACCTTTTTTCTGTTTCATATTTGATTTAAGCTTGTTTCAGTTGGCATGAAATTGAATAGATTTGTTTGCCAGGTTTAGAAGCAGATTGCATTGCTAGAGCAAGACATCAAATGAGATTTACCCTCTTTAACCCATTCAGGGCTGATTGATTTTGTATTCTCCATATACCCTAGCCCAAGTATTTTGCTATAACATGTTTTCTCCACAGACCCTAGCCCAAGTATTTTGCTATAACATGTATTCTCCATAGACCCAAGCCCAAGTAGTTTGCTATAACATGTATTCTCCATAGACTAATGTTGTGACCCGGACCGGACCGGAACCGGAATACCGGCGAACTCGGGCTTCCGGTCCGGTCACGGGCCGGTCCGGGTTTGAAGTTGAAAAAGCTGAGACCGGTGGAAAAAAACCGGTGATGCAAAAGACTGAATTTTAGTGAAAAACATTAAGGAAACTGTCCATAATCACTTTGAAGAGTAGCGGAATAAAAATAAAAACGGGCCAACCTTGATCATTTACTTCAAAGAATGGTTATTTCGAGAAATTCTTGGTTAGTTTACTTCGTTTGACGGGCAGAAAATGAACAAGACACGCACGCAAAATTGCTAGTCATTTGAACAATATTTCCAACGGATATTCACACGAACTCTGGCCGTCAGACCCGGCGCGCGATCGCCGCGCGTGCATGTGAAATGAGCGGGCGGCGGCAGCGGCGTGTAATACAAAATATGTCGCAGGCTATAGATCGACAAATTATTGTTTTCATATCCTCTTTTACATGTAAAATGCAGTCTTTAAAAACAGCAGTAAAATATGGAAGAGGACATGAAAACGATAGATGTTGATCTATAGTCGCCAGCAAGCTAGGAATCAGGGGATAGCTGGTATTATTAAATAAGTTTGTAATTGTACTCTCGTATACATACCTCGGAAGGGGGAAGGGCCGGGGTCGAGTAAATAAAATCTTACAATCTTCTGGCCGCTTGATATGTTGTTATATCGACTAATGGCGTCAACAACTCAAAATTGAACTATATTAACATAATCATAACATGTTTTTTTCTTCTTTCCTTTTCAGGAAGATGACAGACGCTCGGAGGCAGTAAGAGTACCACACCCGTTTTGTTGCCAGGCTCCGACAAATCATGGAAACCTTCAAACATGCTTTGTTTCCTACTACGTCTGTTCCCGGCGTCCCGTGTTCAATTTGTTGTTCTAGCTTTTCTTTGAATAATTATAATTTGTTTATGGTCCAATTAATTATTTTAATAATGAAGATGAGATATAAATGGGGCCGTGGGGCTTAAAACAGTAAAATACGTAAGCTTGAAATAATTATGATAACAATTGAAATGTGGTCAGACCCCAGCTCCCCCCCCCCCCCCCCCCCAACCCAATCTACACATTTCTGCGGTCCCTGATATATGATTTTGTTTCATGTGCGACTAGCGATTTTTTATTGTAAATATACTCATGATCGATGGCTTGTGGTGATTGTGAATAATTGATGATAATTTGAACGTCAAATCGAAAATAATGGTGATGATTTTTTTGTATAATTATGTGATGCTGAGTGAAAATAAATCAAATAATAAAACTGATAGCAAAAAGACGATTACTTGATATATGATGATGTATTATCATGATTATGTTGATGGTGATTGTAATTTATTTTATACCGATCAATTGTTGATGATTATGACTGACTGTGATGATTATATGAAAGCATGACAAGACAAAATATACCTGGACGACATCGGGAATGTCGCAATTTAACCTCCACCATCAAGGCTGCATGACGCTCGAGTATATCCGAGGTAAGCATGCCAGGTAGGTAATCTGCTAGTAATCTGCTAGTAAATAATTGAATTGTGTATGAGTGCAATTGGCATTGGTGTAGACCATAGAAGTATGACTCCAACACTGCCGTTGTAGAACGTGTAGACCCGGCGTGAGAATGTGGCAGTTGTTTCCGAGAAAGGCAGTACGTGCGCGCGCCAGAGTGATGAATAATAATGGTAAACAACTTGCCTAGTAACTTGCAAGCTCAGCTGTGATTACTTTTGGTAACGTTTCTCACGTAAAACTAATATTTTAATCGCCGAAGCATTGTTGGCGAGTACATGTTGATATTAAATTACTTCATACCGTGAATAGACTACTTTCATGCTTCGAGAGAAAACACAATTATTGAAACACGAAACATTCAATCAGGCAGCCACACATCACAAGAGTCCTGAATATAAAGCTCGCAATTTGAACGTGTATCGCAAAAATTATCGTTGTGCTGTCTTTCTGGAGATGTGAAGGTAGTTTATTGGAAAATAATTTAATATCTATCATGGACTTGACAACAAGGTTACGACGATTGTGATATTTGTTATAAAACTGTATGAGAAATCATAGTTTACGGGTAGAGTTTAATCGGTTTGGTAAAGTCTTCTAGACTGGTCAGACTCGTCGATACATCGATGGTCGGACTGCACTGACGTTGGGGGGGGGGGGGGGGGGGGGGGGCACGTAAATCATAATGGGAACATGTAATTATTTTCTTTCACACTGACATTCCGCTGACGTTTTCACATTTTTCAATTGTATCGAGGACCCCGTACCTTCGAAGCTAGGCTACTAATTGTAATCATATTTCAAGTTACGATATTGTTCAAACGCAATTCAAACTAAATACTTGTACTACTTACGTATTATCGCATGCCCTTCGACGTATTTTCAATGTCCTTGCTTCGCCTCTCTCCATTCCATGTCCAGTGTGTCCATCTCGATGTTAGTAATTTAGTTATAATTATAATCATCACCAGTCGAACATGCACCATCATCCTCATCTTCATCATAATTATCATTGCCAATCATCCTCAGTTCATCATTTTTGTCTTTATCAAAATCATGCATGCCCACTGGCCACTGGACCATCATCATGTCCATCTTTATCAAAATCATGCATGCCCACTGCCATCCTCAAATCAGACATACATCATCATCATCCACATCTTTACCCCATCATTGCATGATTAAACTTGGACCTTTCTTTCTGCATGGTTTTGGTTTTTCCCGGGTTATCTAATTATTCCGTCAAGTTTCCCCCTTTTCTCTTGAACTTCCGATCAAGTAATATTATTTTACAAGCAATAAAATATGTCACTTTATTAATGTGTCTAATCTACAAAGTATAAAATGTATACACGAGGGGGGAGGGGGTCCACGCTAAATGGGTACAACAGTGCGTAAAGGGGCTGTGCGGGGGTCAATTTCAGACAATAATTTACACTTTTCATAACACAAGTCCGACCAAAATGTCTCCACTTTGTCATCGCCCTCTTTATGTCTTTATTCCGTCGTATATATCTCCCATATATTTTCTCTTTCATGCCCATCTGTCATCTCGATCATGTCCGTCATCAGGATCCCTTTGATCTTTGTCTAAATCGTCTGTAAATGGAAAAAAGATATCAAATAAAACATGTTAGATTATTATTTACAAGTAGTCGTTTATTATGATTGGGGGATATTATATTATCATAATACAACAGTAATTACATTACGGTTTTCCCGCGCGCGCGGATATAAAGCCACGTGCGTAATATGCACGGTGCTCGGCGACTCAGAGTGCCTAGGCCTCTATGCTTGGCGGCCAGCGCTACGGCGGGCCGCCGCCCTTCACGGCCCGCTACCAAGATCGCGATTTCAGCGACAGGTTCGTTTCATGCGGTAAATAACAGTTATAATGCAGAGTAAACAAGATTAAGTTTCCCATCCAAAATTGTGCAGTCTAGATTACCAAAGTACAAATTTAGAGCCACTTTTTTATGCACAAGCGACAGATATTCATCTGATCTCTCGCCACAAACGATCGAGTTATAATTGACCAATTTACTTCAGAAAACTGAGTAAATTCTTAACAGTCCGTAACTAAATTGATAGCACATCTATCGGCGTCAATATTTGTAATATTATTGGCATATAATTAGAGCAATGTAAGCCCCAAACACAGCAATTTGCCGATGTTTGTGATTTTCCGCGATTGCGTGATTTTACCGGGCCGGGTTCCGGTCCGGTCTGAAGACCGGAGAAAATTTTTCCGAACTATTCCGGTCCGGTTCCGATCCAGTTTTTGCTTCCGGGTCACAACATTACCATAGACCCTAGCCCAAGTATTTTGCTATAACATGTATTCTCCATAGACCCAAGCCCAAGTAGTTTGCTATAACATGTATTCTCCATAGACCCTAGCCCAAGTATTTTGCTATAACATGTATTCTCCACAGACCCTAGCCCAAGTAGTTTGCTATAACATGTATTCTCCACAGACCCTAGCCCAAGTATTTTGCTATAACATGTTTTCTCCACAGACCCTAGCCCAAGTATTTTGCTATAACATGTATTCTCCACAGACCCTAGCCCAAGTAGTTTGCTATAACATGTATTCTCCACAGACCCTAGCCCAAGTAGTTTGCTATAACATGTATTCTCCACAGACCCAAGCCCAAGTAGTTTGCTATAACATGTATTCTCCATGGACCCTAGCCCAAGTAGTTTGCTATAACATGTATTCTCCACAGACCCTAGCCCAAGTATTTTGCTATAACATGTTTTCTCCACAGACCCTAGCCCAAGTATTTTGCTATAACATGTATTCTCCATAGACCCAAGCCCAAGTAGTTTGCTATAACATGTATTCTCCATAGACCCTAGCCCAAGTATTTTGCTATAACATGTATTCTCCACAGACCCTAGCCCAAGTAGTTTGCTATAACATGTATTCTCCACAGACCCTAGCCCAAGTATTTTGCTATAACATGTTTTCTCCACAGACCCTAGCCCAAGTATTTTGCTATAACATGTATTCTCCACAGACCCTAGCCCAAGTAGTTTGCTATAACATGTATTCTCCATGGACCCTAGCCCAAGTATTTTGCTATAACATGTATTCTCCACAGACCCAAGCCCAAGTAGTTTGCTATAACATGTATTCTCCATGGACCCTAGCCCAAGTAGTTTGCTATAACATGTATTCTCCACAGACCCTAGCCCAAGTATTTTGGGACCAGTCCTGAGTGGGTTAAATTGAAATAGTAGCAAAGAAAGTGATGTAGACTGCATGCAAGCAAGTTGCAATGGAAATCTCATATCGTTTAATTAATTTGAATGTTTTAAATGTTGGCATGCATGGTTTTAGCATGATGAAATATACCTCTATTCTGTTTTGTTTTGTTTTTCTTTACAAAGCTAAACTATTCACTTATTAATCTTTCAGTTCATACTCTGTGTATTCTGTGTTCATCATTTTTCCTATCTTTATAATGCATGCAGTGAATGCTAAAAATAGTGGTCAGTGCTATTATAAGAAAGGGAGCGGTTTGAAATGTCATACCTATAATTCTATTGGATTAGTTTCAGGTAAGTCTTTGCTGAGTTAGCATTTAACTAGCACAGCCCAGAAATAGCACGGAAGAAGCACATAAAGAGCACAGAGAAAACCAGTAGTGTAGCGTAGTTTGACTGATTTGGGGGCACACCCTTTTTATTCTTTATTACTCATAGATTTCCCCCTTATGTTTTGTATCAGTTTTGTCAAATAATAATAATAATAATAAGTATAATTATTATTATTATTATTATTATTATTAGTATCATTATAGAGATAGAGAAAACCCAGAAATATTACAAAGAAAGCACTGGAAAGTGAATACACATACAGAGTGGAGAAGAGCACACCCACAACAAAAATGCACATAAACAAATAGAAACAGTGAACAGATAGCATGAAGCAGGTGAAAACCAAAACAGCACAGAGAAAAGAAAACACCAATGAGAAAATAGTCAAGAGCAAATGCTTAGAGCATTCATGAGATCACTGCACAGAAACAGCAAAGAGAAAGCTTAAAGGTGAACCTGTAAAGTGTCAGATATTGCCCCAAATGACATTTGAGACTTCAATCCTATACCAAAAGATATGTCCGAATGATGTGTGAAAGTTTCATTGAAAAAGAACACTGCTTGCCTGGTTAAAAAAGCGAAAATTACAATATGACGTTTATGACCGTTTATAAACGCTCTTGAGCTGAATGATTATCAATGATAGATATCGTCATACTAAAGTGGCATTTGAAAAAATCTAACCCTATTTTATTCTTCTCTTACCATAAGCCAAACAACACGGTAGAAGAGAAATGTGGAAGCTCAAAATAGTTTTTGTGGAGTTAGACACTGTAGGTGCACCTTTAAAATAGCACGGATATAGCATAGAGAAAGCTTAAAATATGCTGATATACTGTAGCACAGAGAAAGCTTAAAATAGCACAGATATAGCATAGAGAAAGCTTAAAATACGCTGATATAGCATAGAGAAAGCTTAAAATACGCTGATATAGCATAGAGAAAACTTAAAATAGCACAGATATAGCATAGAGAAAGCTTAAGTAAGGAATAACATGAAATGTATTTGCCTGATGTAAATGTTGTTACTTGCACTGGACGATTGGGTTAGTAGTCTGTTAAGGCTAATACTAATAAATGCTTCTTCAATAGTGTATATTACACCGACATAGGGTCTCTATACATACCGTTAATACAATATGAATTCACATATTCTTGTGTGTAAATGTTTGCATAACTTTATTCAATGCTCAACATTAGCACAGCCCTGCTGGTCCAGGCCAATTAAGATTTGTTTTGGGCTACCAACATGTATTGATGCATAATTCCACTGACACAAATGGGCAACCAAATATAATTTCTCTTTTTTGGGGCCACCAGAATCAGGTTTCGGGCCACAAGAATTGGACAAATCTTGTGTTTACTTGCTCGACTGGGCCACAATCAATGCGAAGCAATTAATTCTAGCATTGCTTTATTTCCCGACCAGGTCCTGATGGTATGACCGTAGATCAGATCTCCCGACTGCTCTACTGGACCGATGTTGGACGCAACACAGTGACCGTCTCCAGTCTAGATGGGACACAGATTAAGACTCTCATAGACTCAGGCCTAGACCAGCCCAGGGCTATTGTTTTGGACCCAGTTGGAGGGTAAGGCTTTTTTGTTTAGGTATTTAAAAAAACAACTGAATAATAAAGTTTTTGTATACATGTGCTTGCATATATCAATTGTGATGATGGATTCAACTTTCAGTTTCAGTTTTCAGTTTATTTCACATCCGATAAGAAAAATCCAGCAATACAATAATACAAAATACAACCAAAATAATTAAATACATGTACATACTTTACACAACATAGTAAGAAAATAAATGCATGGGTATTGTAGGGATGTGGGGGACCAGAACATTTCTAGGTTGTTCTTCTGGACTGATGGTGAATAAGTATTAAAACTCTCAAAGACTGAAGCATAGACTAGTTCAGGGCTGTTTTGTTTTAGTAGATACTTTGGAAGGGCAAGACATAGTATTAAAGGTATATGTACTGAATTATGAAGCTATTTATGTGTGTGTATTAGGCTTGGAAAAACTTTTCAATTATTCCAATAATTCAAATAGCTGAACAGCTGATGGTATTCAAATATGACCCATTTTACTATTCAAAAATACATACTGAAAGAGGTAATTGAATTAAAGAATTATCAACAGACTGAAAGCATTTTTTAGAGTTTGTTTTCTAGTGTTTTGTTATATTATATTTAAAACAATCCACATCAATATATATTAAGCAAGAGTATATCAGGGCTCCGTTACTTTTATGTTGCTTTCCGACTGTTACTGTTTAAAGGGAAAGTTGAGTTTTGGTAGAGAGGGCGCTAGACTACTTAATTGGTTTGTGAGGTAATGAAAAACTGAGTGTAAAATTTGCAAGAGCATAATATTTAAACAATAAAATCATCTTTGTTTGATCAAAATCGGTTCAGAAACGGCTGAAATATCCATAAATATAACAATGTGTAATAAACCCGGGGCCCCGGGTTTATTAGAGAATTTTGAACCAGCCGTTAAAAATTCAAAAAAATGCTTCCTCTTTTCAAAAAGTTACAAAATAGGTATTTAAATAGTTGTTGGTTATTTCTCTATCTAATCACTATTTCAACAAAGCATCACATGCACAATATTTTATTCAAAATGGTTGAAACCGATGAGTGTTTAGAGAGCGCCCTCTTACATTTTAACGGCTCTTTTTGAATGATAACATGATCTTTACTACGTCATTTGTAATTTTGTGTTCCTTTCTAGTTATAACTATTAGTTTGTAATGTAATGATGCAGGTTTTGGTTACTAAAATTCAGTTTCACTAAAACTGTACTCTCCTTACCAGAACTCAACTATCCCTTTAAGTTTTTTTTCTTTCTAGTATCAAGAAATAATTCAAATATTCTAACTATTCGAATACCTTTGTAGTTGAATAATTGAATGGCGAAATAGGTATTCATCCCAGGCCAAATGTATGCATATAAATTAGGGCTGAGTCCAAACGGTCGGATATCCGATATCCGACCGTGAAGGTCGGATACCGAATACAAATTTTCGGATACGAATATCCGAAAAAAAAAAAAAAAAAAAAAAAAAAAAAAAAAAAATCATATTTTTCCCCTTTTTTTTCTTTCTGTTTTTCTGTTCGATAGATTCGATTAAAAAATGGCAAATTGAACCCTGCTTATCTAATATCTATTGCTAAAGTTAAAAGTTAAGGTATTTTGCATAAATTACCAAAAAAACTAAACAAATAATAAACCAAAGGTACTAAGTGGATTAATATACAAGTGTTATAGTGAGAGCCAAATTTAGCAGAATCTTTGATGAGATATCAAAGTCTTTCATCTTGACAGCAGTTTGTACACTAACATCGCACTGTCCTGCCGATTCTAATTGAAAAAACGGACAGAATATTTATATGTGATTTTAAAAAAATAAAAAAAAATAAAATAAAAATGAGAAAAAAAATAAAATAAAAATGAAAAAAAAATAAAAATCGATTTTTTTAATTTTTTAATTTTTTATTTTTTTTCCCCTTCAAATTTCGTATATTCGATATCCGACCGTTTTTACACGACTCATATCCGATTTTCAAAATATTCGATTTGACTCGGCGGTATTCATCCCAGGCCTAATGTGTATGCATATAAATAGGTATTCATCCCAGGCCTAATGTGTATGCATATAAATAGGTATTCATCCCAGGCCTAATGTGTATGCATATAAATATGGATGATGGTTGTTATTTTGGACTGATGTAGGATAAATATTACAACTCTTACACTCTACATTCTTTCTGTTCAGGTACATGTATTTCAGTGACTGGGGGACGGTTCCTAAGATAGAGAAAGCTCACATGGACGGAACCAACAGGGTGGTTCTGGTTGACACACAGATTGCCTGGCCTAACGGACTAGCTCTGGACGTCGAAGGTAATAATAAATACAATAATAATGATCATCATAATAATTCTATATTCATAACTCGCACACATCAATCAGCAGACGCTCGTAGGGCACAATTATCATCAGTCCCCCTGGTCATCCAGGCAGGTATGTCATCAATCAGCAGACGCTCGTAGGGCACAATGATCATCAGTCCCCCTGGTCATCCGGGCAGGTATGTCATCAATCAGCAGACGCTCGTATGGCACAATGATCATCAGTCCCCCTGGTCATCCGGGCAGGTATGTCATCAATCAGCAGACGCTCGTATGGCACAATTATCATGAGTCCCCCTGGTCATCCGGGCAGGTATGTCATCAATCAGCAGACGCTCGTAGGGCACAATGATCATGAGTCCCCCTGGTCATCCAGGCAGGTATGTCATCAATCAGCAGACGCTCGTATGGCACAATGATCATCAGTCCCCCTGGTCATCCGGGCAGGTATGTCATCAATCAGCAGACGCTCGTATGGCACAATTATCATGAGTCCCCCTGGTCATCCAGGCAGGTATGTCATCAATCAGCAGACGCTCGTATGGCACAATGATCATCAGTCCCCCTGGTCATCCGGGCAGGTATGTCATCAATCAGCAGACGCTCGTATGGCACAATGATCATCAGTCCCCCTGGTCATCCGGGCAGGTATGTCATCAATCAGCAGACGCTCGTATGGCACAATGATCATCAGTCCCCCTGGTCATCCAGGCAGGTATGTCATCCAACCTGTAGCCAGCAACCATATTGATGCATCAGATCCTAGGTTAGAGAAAGCTCACATGGATGGAACCGATAGGGTTGTTCTGGTCGACACAGAGATTGCCTGGCCTAATGGCCTAGCCCTAGACATGGAAAGTATATACTGTGTACAGGGGTGTGAGACCTCCGATTTTACGCGGAATTCCGACTTTTTACCTCAAACAGCAATCTTCATTTTCCGCTTATTTTTAATTTCTAATTTCCGATTATTTTTAATTTCCGATTATTTTGAGTATTAGCACTCAATGGTTTAGCATATTTTGATGACATATCGAGTGCTACATTGTACAACGTACCAATTTCGTATTTAGCACATGCGGAAATCGCACACGTGTGCATTCAGCGCCGAGGTATGGGTTTAGCTTGCGGCGTGGCCTTACACCTGAGCTGAACGAACGCGCGCCTGTGCTACCCGCAGCGCTAGCATGCACACCGCCAGCATGCGCTGCACACCGTACCGCCGAGTGACACGGCTGCATCGAGCCTTGAACCCCGGCGCGGCCTAAGCTTAAGGTAAGGGACTTCGCGCACACTTTTCATTTCGGATTTTTCCCGATTTTTTGTCAATCTTGCTCTCACACCCCTGTGTGTACTCAGGCCGGTAGCCAGGGTTTTTCAAGGGACGGTGCAGAATATCCATAAACAGGATCAAGACAGAGATGATGAAATATATATTTTGTTCTCCCCAATCTCTCTAATGAAGGTAGCTATACTGGGCGGATACCAAGGACTATTTAGATTAATAGGATTTTGAATGATCTTCGACAATATTTTTGTAATATTTCAATTTCTCTCCTTAAGAAGGGAAGCTATACTGCACCACTACCAAGGAATGTATAGATTAGGAAGATGTGGAATGATTTGTGTAAATCCTTTATACGTTTTCCAATTTCTCCCATAAAGCTGGTAAGAATTTATTGAGATAAGTAAGCTTTTGAATGATTAAAAAAAAATAGTTTTCCATTATTCCAATTTCTCCTATTTCATATGAAGGAGGGAAGCTGTACTGGGCCGATGCTAAGGAGGATCGCATCGAGCGTATCAACTTTGATGGCGGAAACCGGGAGGTCCTTGTTGACCTTTCCCCTTCTGGCCACCCCTACGGGATCGCCCTCTACGGCCCCCATATCTACTGGAGCGACTGGAAGAAGTTTGGTCTCATGAGGGCGCTAAAGGCCGACGGGAGCGGGATAGAGTTTGTCGGACCTCAGACATTGACAAGACTCAATGAGATTCTCATCTACAACTCAAGTCTGGAGCTGGCAGGTGAGTTAGGAGAATTTAATCATTGTCATCTACAACTCTAGTCTGGAGCTGGCAGGTGAGTTAGGAGAATTTAATCAGTTCATCTACAACTCAAGTCTTGAGCTGGCAGGTGAGTTAGGAGACTTTAATCAGTAACTCAAGTCTGGAGCTGGCAGGTGAGTTAGGAGAATTTAATATCTACAACTCTAGTCTGGAGCTGGCAGGTGAGTTAGGAGAATTTAATCAGTAACTCTAGTCTGGAGCTGGCAGGTGAGTTAGGAGAATTTAATAAGTAACTCTAGTCTGGAGCTGGCAGGTGAGTTAGGAGAATTTAATCAGTAACTCTAGTCTGGAGCTGGCAGGTGAGTCAGGAGAATTTAATATCTACAACTCTAGTCTGGAGCTGGCAGGTGAGTCAGAAGAATTTAATATCTACAACTCAAGTCTGGAGCTGGCAGGTGAGTCAGGAGAATTTAATCAGTTTTGATTGTTTTAATTAATCTCACCAGCCCCCATCAGTGCACTTGTTATTGTTATTGTTAGTGTTATTATATTCTCATTTGTTTTCTCTTATTATGATCCAATGTGTGCTTTAGAGACAAGAGAAGTAACGATACAGTGAAGATATCCATCGTTATATTTTCTCACACGTTTTTCCCATTAGATAACGATACATGTATTAAAGACAAGAGAAAGAATAAGAAAGTAAAGATGTTAATTATTTTCTGTTCTCACTTGTTTCCCCCTCCTAGGTTCCAATGCTTGCTCTAGAGAGAATGGAGGTTGCAGTCACCTGTGCATGCCCACACCAGTGGGTAGGACCTGTGCCTGCCCTGATGGGATTCTACTGGACAATGAGACCAGCACCATTTGTCTCACATCAAGTAAGTTGTACAAATGAAAACAAATTGGGCTTTCTTCTTATACTTCTTCTATTCCGCCTCCTCCTCCTCCTCCTCCTCCTCCTCCTCCTCCTCCTCCTCCTCCTCCTCCTCCTCCTCCTCCTCCTCCTCCTCCTCCTTCTCATCCTCCTACTCTTGTGTATGCCCAGATGGGTTTCTTCTTGACAATGAGACAATCACTTCAGCCACACATAAAGTAAGTTTTACAAATGAAAAAAGGCAAACAAATTGGGCTTGTTGAATGATAGGTGGAGTGCAGTAGTCTCTGATTATTTTGGTAGACCATTGCAAGGTATATTTGACCCTATAATTTTCCTTTGTTTTCATATTCAGGACTGGTCCTGAAAATGCTTGGCCGTGGTTTATAGAGAATTTATACCAAAATCAATAAGTCTTCAAGCAGTAAATTCAAATCGAAGTAAGGAATCATGTTATTTTGAATAGAACATCATTCTGTTAATATGTAATGAATTGTTTTGTCAAAATCCTTCTGCCCAACAGACTTGACTTGCCCTACCGGAGTTGCATTTGGCCGCTTCTTGACCGAGGATTGTTCGTACGAGCCTGGCAGAGGGTGTACGGTAGAATATGAAGGAAAGAATTTTATTATTTGGTTTACAACATCTGTAACATGTGAAACACTTTTTTTCTACCCGACAGATTTGACTTGCCCTACCGGAGTTGCATTTGGCCGCTTCTTGACCGAGGATTGTTCGTACGAGCCAGGGAGACGGTGTACGGTAGAATGTGACCCTGGATACTGGTCAGTCTCTGAGAGCTATGACGTGCTGTGCATGGCCAGCGGTCAGTGGGAGGATGATATGTCCAGCTTTTGTACAGGTCAGTTATCGTTATACCCTAAGGCTTTATGAACCTGTTGCCAATTTGCTAATTTTTGTTTTTTAATGTGGAGCTTTAACATTTCTCTTATACCTTGTTATCTGGCTTAAATGGTAACAGAGAAATTAAACGAGTTTTGATCGTCACCCTGAATATGGCAATATTTATGATTGAATGAGAAGCGTTCTTAGAATGTTTTAGACTAACCCTAACCCTAGAATCAATAGGCATTTAATAGGTGAACAGATCTGACATCAATTCTTTCTTTTTCAATAGATTAAAGGGATAGTTGAGTTCTGGTAAGGAGAGTACAGTTTTAGTGAAACTGAATTTTAGTAACCAAAACCTGCATCATTACATTACAAACTAATAGTTATAACTAGAAAGGAACACAAAATTACAAATGACGTAGTAAAGATCATGTTATCATTAAAAAAGAGCCGTTAAAACGTAAGAGGGCGCTCTCTAAACACTCATCGGTTTCAACCATTTTGAATAATATATTGTGCATGTGATGCTTTGTTGAAATAGTGATTAGATAGAGAAATAACCAACAACTATTTAAATACCTACTTTGTAACTTTTTGAAAAGAGGAAGCATTTTTTTGAATTTTTAACGGCTGGTTCAAAATTCTCTAATAAACCCGGGGCCCCGGGTTTATTACAAATTGTTATATTTATGGATATTTCAGCCGTTTCTGAACCGATTTTGATCAAACAAAGATGATTTTATTGTTTAAATATTATGCTCTTTCAAATTTTACACTCAGTTTTTCATTACCTCACAAACCAATTAAAGGTAATTCAGACCGGTATATTATACGCGTGGATCCATCTTGCGCACTTTTACGCACGGTACGTAATCCCCATTGGCTCAGTTATGAGTAGCGATCGCAAACTGTCCCACTTCCGAATACCCCGAGTCAAAAATGCATCACAAATAGTCGCGTTCGGAATGTTTGTACTAGTCGAATGGAGGTCCATCAGAGATGTTTACGAGCGAAAATATCACGTAACACGCTTAACCGCAACCGACTTCAAAGTGCCGCTGTTTGATGCTTTAGGTGATAGCGTGAGAAATTTGCTCGGTAACTGATACCAGCTTTTTGCTGCATGCAATTTCATAAGAAGGCCCGTGTTCAGATATTTCGAAGCACCGCTCTTCGATCGATCCGACACATATCGTGAGTTTACCTCGAGAGATTACGGTGGAGTCGAGTTGGAATTTGCTGACTACTCATTATAACCCACGCATATATGCCTTTAAGTAGTCTAGCGCCCTCTCTACCAAAACACAACTTTCCCTTTAAAAGAGTCATTATTCTATGAAGCTATCACACTTCATTCAGAAGTTTTTTGTACAAGGATATTGGAATGATTTAAGTCTTTAAATACAATTTTTAAAGAAATTTTATGAAGTTAATGGATTACTTTATTGGATCATAAACAACTTTGTGATGAACCATTTTCACTCCCAACAGTTGTTGAATGTCCTGAGCTATTTAAAACATAACAGCCAATGCAACTGCATGCAGTAGACCAGAGATGCCAACCAGTATGATTTAATCGTATTTAGTATGATTTTTTGATGAAAATACGACAGTACGATTTCTTAGCAAAAAAATATGATTAAAAAAAACAAACAAAAAAAAACTGTTTTTGTCTTCTTTTTTTTCTTCCCCCCCATTCAATAGTAACGGTCAGAAAATGGCAAAAATAAACGTTGTGTGATCGACTGAACCAACTTTTTTTATTAACCCAAACATCCATCTAAGTATTTTTGTTGCACAAATTGGCTTTGTGAAAAAAAATGATTTTTCTCCCTCGAGGTTGGCTTTAAATGTTAATGAAAGAGCAAACATTTTACTTGCCCGTTCTTACCAGTAAAACATTTTCCTGACATTTTAAAGGCCTGGGGCCAAGGGGCCAGTGTTAGTGTTGAGTTTTCGTGAAAATCTGATTTTTCTCTCCAAAATAGGATTTTTTAGGATATTCAGTCTGTTTTTTTGTGTCAAGAGGTTGGCATCTCTGGTAGACTGCCCTGAACCCCCTCTTCAGAACTTAAAGTGATATTTGAGACTTCATCATACTGTCAATATCAGTATAAGATTCTTCTGAATGATGTGTGATAGGTTCATAGACAAAGAACACTAGTGAAAAAGGGTGAACATTGATAGAAGGTTTCACACATGCCCATTGATTTGGACTACGATCATAAATATCTCCATAATTAGAGAGACATTTGAAGATTAACAATCTGTTTCATTCCTTTGTTACAGTTGTTGAATGCCCAGAGCTGAACATAACGGCCAATGCGACTGTAGTAGAATGCCCAGAGCCACCTCTACAGAACTCCACATGTGTTCAGGAGTGCCAGGTGGGATACAAGCGAACCAGCGGAGCCACCACGCTGACATGTCAGGAGGATGGAACATGGTCGGACAGCCCCCTCGCTTGTGCAGGTACTGTATTAACCTGTTTACTACTAAACTATTGCAAACTCCATAGAGTGAATACCAGACCCGCCAGGCTTGTGTAGGCAATGGGTCAACCTGTTTACTACTAAACTATTGCAAACTCCATAGAGTGAATACCAGACCCACCAGGCTTGTGTAGGCAATGGGTTAACCTGTTTACTACTGAACTATTGCAAACTCCATAGAGTGAATACCAGACCCACCAGGCTTGTGTAGGCAATGGGTTAACCTGTTTACTACTAAACTATTGCAAACTCCATAGAGTGAATACCGGATCCACCAGGCTTGTGTAGGCAATGGGTTAACCTGTTTACTACTAAACTATTGCAAACTCCATAGAGTGAATACCAGACCCACCAGGCTCGTGTAGGCAATGGGTCAACCTGTTTACTACTAAACTATTGCAAACTCCATAGAGTGAATACCGGACCCCCCAGGCTTGTGTAGGCAATGGGTTAACCTGTTTACTACTAAACTATTGCAAACTCCATAGAGTGAATACCGGACCCACCAGGCTCATGTAGGCAATGGGTAACATGGGGGTGTTTCACTTACACTAAAATCAATTTTATGTGATAAACATCCTATTGTATATATTATAATCAATTTTAGTGTTAAGTGAAACACCCCCCATGTTCGCTACTAAATTATTGCAATCTCCATAAAGTTAATACATGACATACAAGGTTCCCGTAGGTCAGAGGATAAGAATGTTTCTGTTTAAATGTTACTCATAATCAACGATTGGATGTTTTACCTTATTTTAGATATAAGATGTTATTCAAAGAGTTCAAGAAACCACTTGTAAGCAAATTATTCTTAAATTTTGAAATCAAATTTTAAATTGATTTTTCAATCGCAAATGTCTTGATAATTCTCTGTATTTCATCTGATGTTCATGTGTGCACATGTATAGAAATAAAAGTGGTCTTTAGTACTGTAAAATTTGATAATTTCACCCTATTTCAAGATTAGATTTTGTCCCCCAAAAAATAACCAGCATTTACAGTTAATATTGTCAATTTGGGAGTTACATTGTAGTTTTCCTACCTAAAAATCGTCATGTGTTTCCTTTAACATTCATATTTTATTTTACTCTTCTAAGCTGTGACATGCCCCCCTCTGGAAAACCCACCCAACGGACTGTACAGGCCTAGTAACTGCACTACAAGTGGAGGGAGGTTTGACAGCAGATGTATACTGTACTGCCAAAATGGCTATCTCCACCAGGGAGTGTCGGCCCGATCATGTCAGATGGATGGTCACTGGACGGATGAAGAAATCATCTCAGCATGCATCGGTGAGAGTAAACCCTTTCTAAATGTACTACAGTCAAACCTGTCTTAGTGGCCAATAAACATGATCCCCTGCAGAGAAAACCAGTGGAATGAACCTGTCTATAGGGGTCACATGTCTACAGTGGAAACTGTTCTTACTTCCCTTTGGTGGTCAATATACAAAGTACTTCCTTTTTATGATATAGCTTTATCTTTTATCGCATTATGTGGTTTTACTTTCTTTTTAGTTGGAGCTTTAATTTGAATGTGCATATAGGTGGATTTCAATGACAGGAATAGTTTGAGAGTAAAACAATCTATGGTTAAATTGTACTGCATTTCCAAAATGTGTGTGATATTGTATAGAAGCTCTGCTGCCCGCAAATTGAATATAATCCTGAATCTCACATTATTCAGATGGAGTTCCACCATCCTTCGGCGACACCTGCCCACCGGACCAGACCTTGACAGCGGATCTGGGTCAGACGTTCGCCCTCCTCAACATCTCATCACCCACGGCAACGGATGAATCTGGAGGCATCATCACATACGAGGCTTCAGAGGATGCACCGTATGTTCTGGAGGAGGGGGAGAATGCTGTTAGCATTGTGGCTAGGGATGAGGCTAACAACACAGTAGTGTGTAACTTCAATGTCAACGTGACAGGTGGGTATTGATCATTGAAGACCATTGTGATAATTAGATGAGGCTAACAACACAGCAGTGGGTAACTTCAAAGTCAACGTGACAGGTGGGTATTGATCAGTGAAGATCATTGTGATAATTAGATGAGGCTAACAACACAGCAGTGTGTAACTTCAATGTCAACGTGACAGGTGGGTATTGATCATTGAAGATCATTGTGATAATTAGATGAGGCTAACAACACAGCAGTGTGTAACTTCAATGTCAACGTGACAGGTGGGTAGTGATCACTGAAGATCATTGTGATAACGATTAATAACGGATAATAAAGATGTTTTGATTTGATATTAGGCTTAATATGATTGGAAATCATCTCTAAACACTTGACATTATTACATTGATTATATTAATGTGGTGATAATAACATTATCATTGTGGCTAGGAATGAGACAAACAACACAGCAGTGTGCAACTGCAATGTCAACGTGACTGGTGGGAGTTGTTTGATAGATTTTTATGCCTCCGCCAACGAAGTGGCCGGAGGCATTATGTTTTCGGGTTGTCCGTCCGTACGTACGTCCGTCCGTCCCGTTTTCGTTCTCGCGATATCTCAAGAACCAGTTGACGGATCAATTTCAAACTTGGTATGAGTGTACATATTGGGGTGACAATGATCTGATTAGATTTTAGGGGTCATGAGGTCAAAGGTCAAGGACACAGGACTCAATATATATACAAAAATGCCTTGTTCTCGCGATATCTCAAGAACTGGTTGACGGATCAAATTAAAACTTGGTATTAAGGTAGATATTGGGGTGGCAATGATCTGATTAGATTTTGGGGTTCATGAGGTCAAAGGTCAAGGTCACAGGACTCAATGTATGTGCAAAATGCCTCGTTCTTGCGATATCTCAAGAACCGGTTGACGGATCAATTTCAAACTTGGTATGAATGTACATATCGGGGTGCCACTGATCTGATTAGATTTGGGGGGTCACGGGGTCAAACGTTAAGGTCACAGGACTCAATATGTATGCGAAAATGGCTTGTAATGGCAAAATTTCAAGAACTGAATGTCAGATTTCAATCAAACTCGGTACCTGAATGTATCATAAAGACTCAACGTAGCCATAAAATGTTGGGGTCATGAGGTTGAGGTCAAGGTCACGGGACTCATTATACATGCAAAAAAGCTTGTAATGCCAAAATCTCAAGAACTAAATGTCAGATTTCAATCAAACTTGGTACCTGAATGTTTTTTAGGGAGCCATCAAAGATTGGGGTCATATGGTCAAGGTCACAGTACTCAATATATGAAAAGTATTAAAAAAAATTAAATCAGTGCATGTTAATTTGGGCTTGATATTAAAATCGCGTGATAGCGGAGGCATAATTTTTGATTGTGCGCAATCGAAGATCCATCTAGTTCACTTTCAATTCTGTTTATAAACTCTTTAAGGACTGATTGATTTTGCTATGTATTCTCCATAGACCCTGGCATGAGGATTTTCAGGACCAGTTTTGAATATAGGTTAATATCTTTAAAAGGCACAATATATACAATGATATTTGTGGAGGGAACCACAATATAACATCCTATGACTTCGGAAAGCAGTGATGCCCTTCATTATATGATAAGTTCAAAATAAAACTATAGTGATACTGAGTAAATAAATAGAGAACATACAAACTTAGCAACATAGAGACATTTTAGAAGATCATTTTGTTGTATGCAATACTCATTGTTATATATAATGTTCCCTACTGTGACTACCTAAGTTTCCTGCTCAACAGTTCATAGAAGAAAACTACACATTCCACTACGGGTCTGTGTGTTGCTCTATATCCTTACATACAAACATTACAAGCAGTGCAATCATCAGTGTGCTTATCTGTGTCTTTGTTTAATTAGTTTTATTTTTATTTTTTGTATGTAATTATCATTCTTAATATAATACCTTTAGTTTCCTACTGCGACTACCTGAGTTTTCCGCTCAACGGTTTCATCGAAGAGAACTGCACCTTCCACTACGGGTCTGTGTGTCGCTATGCCTGCAGTGATGGCTATCGTCTGATTGGCCAGTCTGACCGCACATGTGACTACAATGAAGGAGGGGATCTGACCTGGCTGGGGGACAAGGCAGTTTGTGAAGGTAGACTCAACTATTCCTAGATTCTACTTTATAATGTACAGTCAAACCTGTCTTAACAGCAACCTGTTTATATCAGCCTACCTGCCTATAGTGGCCACCCAAGGTGGTGCCTTGTAGAGAAAAATAATGTTATTTGGAAGCTATTTAAAGAGGTCACCTGTCGACAGTGGCCACTTTTCTTGTTTCCCCTGGGTGGTCACTAAAAACAGATTGACTGTATTTGAAAACAACCAAGTTTTCATTTTGGGGGCATTATTTGTTGTTCTCTCACATCTGTTGTCTTGCTATAGAATTTATGTTACTTGTTCTTAACTAATGTCTATTATTATATGTCACTGATTTTCATCTCTCTAGCAGTTAATCTATTTGATCTATGTTATACCACCTTAATTTGTGTCTGTCTTTGATGTTTTAGCTGTGATTTGTCCAGAGCCAGTAACGGATCCAACCAAGATGCATGTCTCGGGGTGTGAGGCGCCCTACAGACCCAGTGTGGAATGTCTGTTCGTCTGTGCTGAGGGCTACCACCAAGTCAATGGGACCTCGGTCAGAACATGCCAGGATAATGGAACGTGGTCAGGGGAGGAATTCTACTGTCATGGTAAGTGAAGATTGATTGATAGAGGATGGATGGATGGATGGATGGATGGATGGATGGATGGATGGATGGATGGATGGATGGAAAGTTGAATGAATGAATGAATAGAAGGATGGATATATTGCATGTGCCTTTACATGCACGAGAATTTTACAACATCTGAAAAGTCCTCGCTTCCTTTATAAATTATTAAAGTGCATTTCTGTGCACTCCTAGTTATTGTCTTCTATGTTTTTTGTCAGTTCGTGTATGTGGTCCCTTGGAACCCTTTGAGCGTGGTGTGATCCAGCCAGAGACGTGCATGTCTGGAGGCACGGTGAGCAACGTGTGCACACTGTCCTGCCAGGAGGGATTCCGTTACCAAGGGAAGGCGGAGCATGTTTGCCTAGCAACGGGGGAGTGGAGCAATAGAAGGGACTTCCCAACATGTGAAGGTGAGTATTTTCTTGCTGCTTTGAATTCTCCAGATCAGTTGATGGGGCTCAACAACACATTGTGCACAAGAAGACTCAGTCTTGTTTGATTATTTATTACAATGCTAGAAATAAACATTCCACCTTGTGGCCCAGTCAGGCGAGTTAAAGCAATATTTTTAAAATTAGAGTTGTCTGAAACCTTAATTTGTGGGCCCCAAACGTAGAAAAGAATACAACATTCTGTTCCATTTTGTTGCCCATTCAGGCCATTGGAATGAAGCATCAGTGCATTTGGTGGCCCAGGGCTAACTTATATTGGCCCAGGGTCAGTGGGCCTATGCTAATTCCAAGTGCATTTGGTGGCCCATGGCTAACTTATATTGGCCCAGGGTCAGTGGGCCTATGCTAATTCCAAGTGCATTTGTTGGCCCATGGCTAACTTATATTGGCCCAGGGTCAGTGGGCCTATGCTAATTCCAAGTGCATTTGGTGGCCCATGGCTAACTTATATTAGGCCAGGGTCAGTGTGTCTATGCTAATTCCTATCACTGTTTATTTACCCAACCCAGATGCGACCGCGCCACACTTCAACAACACATGTCCCCAAGACTTCACCGTAGATGCTCTGCCGGGAATGACAGCGGCAAATGTAACTTGGGACATTCCACAAGCTGTGGACTTCCACAGTGAGATCTGGAACCTGACCTCCTCGCACCAGCCAGGAACCATGATGCTCGAGGGCCTCAATGCTGTGATCGTCACCGCAACAGACACATTTGGCAACAATGCTACCTGCAGGTTCTATGTTACTGTTAGGGGTAGGTACATGTATACTATAGAGCATCTTCATTCATTCAACTAAGACCACAGTTAGGGGTAGGTACATGTATACTATAGAGCATCTTTATTCATTCAACTAAGACCAACTATTAGTCAATGTATATATCCAAGCTTTTGAATCTAGCAGCTCCTTCATCTAGA